>JAXIVD010001669.1:40000-44244 GCA_036785275.1 Cancer borealis
GAGAGAGAGAGAGAGAGAGAGAGAGAGAGAGAGAGAGAGAGAGAGAGAGAGAGAGAGAGAGAGAGAGAGAGAGAGAGAGAGAGAGACGAAGGTTCAGGGGAGAGCAGGAGGGGGCAAGGGGGGATAGGAAAGAGAGTCTTACCTATTGATCCCGCCAGACGCAGGTTTGCCACTGTCCCGATGCCTCTCCTCTCCACACTGTTGCCAACATTTCCTGGAGAAAGATTCCACCATTAGTTCCTAGAAAAGGGAAATTACAGGTACTACCTTTAAAGAGCACAACGTCCGTAAAAGGAACACTAAAATTTAACTGCTGCAGTGCTAAGAGCTTCCCTATGGCCAGTCAATCTTCCAAGGCCTGCTGAAGGTCGCTGGCTTGAGGTTTTGGGGTCACTTGTATAATTTCAAAACTTTGTTTAAAAAGAAATACTAAGTTCAACATAAAGGTGTTGTGCCGCCCTACTGGAAAACACCAAGAGGAACCACCGTCAGGTTACATTGGGAGAAAAAAATATTGGCCAACAGCCACCCCAAAGGCCAAGTGTACTTAATGTTTTGCTCTGTGTTGCGTTGCCTTACGGAGTGTGGCCTCTTGGAGCCTCCAGCACGCAGCACTCCCCCGGCTGAGCGCTACGGAAAGCTTAACATGCAAAAAGTCAAGTTTAAAAAAATTTACCACTCAACCTGTAACCGTGACCCAGATTTTGGTGTTTTCAAGTACCACTGTGTGAACTATCAGACCGCATCAAAGGCACATAAACATAGAGTTGTAATTTCTTATTTCATTCACAACGAGAAGAGCAAATTATGTAATTTGGTTTGCTTTCAAAATTATACGTAATCAGAAAGTCATTTATATAGATGTAATTCAATATATAAGAACAATTTTTCTAAAAATTCAAATAATTAATTATGTTACAATAAATCAAATAATCAGTTATTATATTACTCGTTATTTTGATACACACCGCAGATCATACTTAAGGACTGTGCCGTTCGTTCATGGTCTTGGCTCGACATAAAGGCAGAGGCTCGATCCTCCATTTGCCAACCTTGAAAATCTCCCTCGCTGAGTAGTTTAAAAGCACCTTCCTATTGCCCATTGCACTGCACCTTCCAGCCTAGTGACCTGCTGAAAGAAGTGCAAACAAAGTGCATCATAGTACTGGCAAGACCCATCAAAGCAGCAATAAGGGTGATATTTCCTTATAATGGAGCTGAAATGTTCCACTCTGAACATAAGAGAACCCGACTTAAAGAAGAAGGCTTCGAGTTGTGAAGGAAATGTATATAGGAGAGTTATCAATCACTTTGGCACATTACAACTAGACGCCACTTACCTGAATACACCTTTAATAAACCTGAGAGAGATACATAAATACGAAAGCACTGGTATATGCTTATCTACCCATGACCAACGTATCATCTGCATCAGTCATACGTCCTATAATTAACTAAGTGCTAATATTCATACAGCCTCAGTGAACAAGGTAGAATCAGTGGTAGGTGTGAACGAGTAGGTCAACGAGCAATGTGAGGTTGAAATGCGAATTAGAACCAGGAATGAGGACCTTCACTGGGAAACACACTCTGAGTCATCGTGAACGGGGCCGAAGTGAAAGGCTAAATGCATTCTGATGCGTTTCCCGATATTGAGGGTTGTATTGCAATTCTTAGCGCTGCCTCCTTCCCTCCTTTCCTCCTTCCCTCCCTCCCTCCCTCTCTACCTCCCTCTCCCTCCGTCTCAACCCCGTTTTACTATTTCTCCATACCTTCTCCATTTTTTTCTTTATGATATATTATTCTAAACCTCATATGATTGTCTTTTTTTTCTCTCTCTCGTTCTCTCTCTCTCTCTCTCTCTCTCTCTCTCTCTCTCTCTCTCTCCCTCTAAATGAGCTTTTCTTCATTATTATTATCAGCATTTTTTTCCCAATTAACTACACCGTCTTGATTACGTCTATTTAACACCAATACGTCTGGCACTGCTATGTAAACCTCCAATCACGTCACCAATACGAGTAGGTAATGTTGTGGTAATCAATGTGGGACCTCAGAACCTCTCCAGCTCAGCCACATGCGAGTTGCTATGACTCTTACCACCTTACAAAATACAAGAAAAAACAATGTAGGGTTTAGAAGAAAAAAATAGAGATCATTGGACAGTATAAAAAACATTCTGCACAATCTTTTAAGTATCAGTATAAATATATAAAAAAAATAATGGAGTACTGGAACATTAGGAATAGGAAAAAATATAGTTATAGATGTGTTTTGATGATGTGTATTAATGAAAGTCTTATAAGAATGAATGTTTTGGATTTTATCAATTGTAAATAAGTAAAGTGTTCTTATGGATGGACAAAGGGACTGATATGGTTAGATAAATGTATAGCGACAAACAGAATAATAGATATAGGTATGATATATAAACAGACAGATAAGCAGATAGATAGATAGATATAGATAGATAGATAATTTAGTTGACAGACATATATAGACACAAACATATATGCAGAAATATATATAAATATTTTATGCATCCAAACATACTATGCATTCATGCAAACACATATACATACATACATACATATATACATGCATACAGATATACATACATACATATACTATTTATACAAACATACACACATATATACAAAGAAATAGATATGCACAGATAGACCAATTGGTGTGTGTGTGTGTGTGTGTGTGTGTGTGTGTGTGTGTGTGTGTGTGTGTGTGTGTGTGTGTGTGTGTGTGTGTGTGTGTGTGTGTTTATATGTGTGTGTGTGTGTGTGTGTGTGTGTGTGTGTGTGTGTGTGTGTGTGTGTGTGGGTGTGTGTGTGTGTGTGTGGGTGTGTGTGTGTGTGTGTGTGTGTGTGTGTGTGTGTGTGTGTGTGTGTGTGTGTGTGTGTGTGTGTGTGTGTGTGTGTGTGTGTGTGTGTGTGTGTGTGTGTGTGTGTGTGTGTGTGTGTGAAGGCCGGGACACACAGTGGCGGTGGGAGCAGCTGTGTGGCCTGGCGGAGGGTCGGCTTGAAGAGGTCAAGTCACCGGCATAGGAGAGGAACGCTGCCCTCACTACCAGCCTAATCGATTCCCTGGAGCTCCCGCTTGTCGCTTGCCGCCATCGAATTAAATAAATGTAAACAAGAGACTCTGAGGGAAGTGTCCTTGTGTGGCAGGCGTGAGGAGGGACAGCTATGATAAGGCAGACCACACACAGCTGCTTGACCTTCCCTAGTCCAGGCTCCAGGACAGATGGGAGCTACATCTTTACGAACACTCGCCGCACGAGCCGTCCCGCCGTCGCCACCACCACCACCACCACCACCATCACCACCACCACCATATCCACCACCACCACCACCACCACCACGCAGCCCTAAGCCATCAGCATCCGAGGCATTACCAGGAAGGCGACTTTACCTTGCTGCAAAATTAAGTTCTCACCTAATAATGTTCATCGTAATTTTATGACGGTGATACTACATCATGTAGTATCAGAACAAAAATATATATTAGATAATGTAGTTAGGTTAGTAAAGGGAACTATACCCAAATCAAGCAGTTTGAAAATTAGTCTTGCTAGTAACGATTCTGGCTTGTTTTCCTTCTTCGATAAATCTCATGAAATGGATTGGTGTGAGGTGCAACACGTCGCAATCAAATGAGGGTTGTTAGTCACTGCTTCCCTGACCATGCACTAGAGAAAGGAATCACGATGAATATGTTACTGAACGTCCACTAGTTTTATAATATTATTCCGCATCATCTACTTTTGTCAATATGTTGTTTTTTTCGGTAAATTCTGCAACTTGCCACAACTGCATCAATTGGTTAGTCTTGTCGTGCGTACCATCAATGACTTTTAACATATCATTTGTATTGGTAAACTATATTATAATGCGTCAACGAGAACATATACATACAGAATTTGCCCGATCATCTTTATTTATACTTTTGAAAAAATTAAAGTACTCATAACTTTGCTGTCTGAGTGTGTATACTCGTGTATTCTTGGATGATTATGTGTGTGTGTGTGTGTGTGTGTGTGTGTGGTGTGTGTGTGTGTGTGTGTGTGTGTGTGTGTGTGTGGTGTGTGTGTGTGTGTGTGTGTGTGTGTGTGTGTGTGTGTGTGTGTGTGTGTGTGTGTCTTTATATATGTGTGTGTGTCTGTGTATTTGTATTTGTGTGTGTGTGTGTGTGTGTGTGTGTGTGTGTGTGTGTGTGTGTGTGTGTGTGTG
>JAXIVD010001669.1:54444-64444 GCA_036785275.1 Cancer borealis
GAAACTGGGCGTCAAATTATAGCATGACACAAAAGTGGAAGGAAAAAAACTTCCCTTATTTCTGGACAAAATTATCAAGTGATCCAACAGGTGACATATATTCTTTAATGTCGATGTTTGTAAGTAAATGAATGCTCTATTGGAACATGAACTTTATATACAACATGCATGGTGAGTTATTACTGAAAAGAAGAAAACTATGTTATGCTAACAAAAATAAAGTTCAGTTTCATCGTAAGAAAGAGTGTGAGTAAGATATCAAACATACTTTGTCCTCATACTCGTTTAACATAACTCGCTGATAAGACCCCACGCAGTGTCATTACGAGCCGCTAGTTACATGACAACCTTCGGTTCCATGACTGGAGAGAATATAAGCACATGCCACAAAGTTAACCTCATCACTAAGGACCAAACTTTATGAAGGGTTGCAGACGCTTCTCAATCATCTACTTTATTTATGATTCCATTCTATTTCATGGATCGATTTATTTCCTTGTAAAAAAGAGAAGATTACATGGAGACATGATACATATCTGTAAAATTGCCAATAAATCTCACACAATGAACTATTCGTATTTCTAATAATTCTAAACCAACTCGACGACGATAAAAGTAACATGTCAGTTCAAGCCAAGTAACGTAACTCCAATGTATGTACAAGTATTTCTAGAATCATGTCATTCACTGGAGGGCGAGGTGAAGGTTTAATTGTATTTGAAGTCTCCACTATTGCTTGAGCTTCCACCTCCTGTAGAGACGGATGTTGTGAAATGGTGACAGTATTGCAGTAGTTTTTGTGTTACTGTGACTAATTGCAGTGTACGTGCACGCATTATATTGTCCTATTTAAATTATTTCATTACCATCAAAAACTAGGCCACGGATGATATAAATCAATAGGGCAAACATGAAAAAAAAGCCTTTAAGTTTAGGGAATTACGATATAATGAAACAAGTTTAAAAGCTCAGCTACTTACTCTTATACATCAATTAATGAGAATTTTAAAAATTATGTTCTACCATCGTGCAATGTAAGAACTTATTAAACTTTTACTTCAGAGGACGGTACTTGTCCCTATGGTCCTGTAACTCCCAGTGAGAGGACACGGTGCTACAATATAAGAGAGAGAGAGAGAGAGAGAGAGAGAGAGAGAGAGAGAGAGAGAGAGAGAGAGAGAGAGAGAGAGAGAGAGAGAGAGAGAGAGAGAGAGAGAGAGAGAGAGAGAATATGTGCACGCCAATGCACAGCTTTAAGTTCTTTCTGTAAATAATGTGTCATATGTTTTAATAAAAAGAAAAGAAAAGAGAGAGAGAGAGAGAGAGAGAGAGAGAGAGAGAGAGAGAGAGAGAGAGAGAGAGAGAGAGAGAGAGAGAGAGAGAGAGAGAGAGAGAGAGAGAGAGAGAGAGAGAGAGAGAGAGAGAGAGAGAGAGAGAGAGAGAGAGAAAAAAAAATCCTTGGCTTGTTTCTTAACACTACGACGTAAATTAATAGGTAGAACTACACAGTGGTATGTGCATGTACACTCCAATCATCAAATAAGCTCGTTCACAGTGACATAAAAACAAAACCTTCCACATTACTGTCAACACATCACAAAGTCTACGAGATTGATGATTTGAGGTCGAGCCGCCGTCAGCTGCTTCGACCCAGCTGCTGACATTCAATACAATGACGTCTTTGCTGCCACGCTTCATATCCTTCCTTGCCGAGCTCTGCCAATCGTACCAGAGTGGTTTGTTGCTGAAATATTAAGTGATACAAGGCGCCAGTAAGATTAAGTGACGGAGAATGTTGAGCCTCATGGTGGAGGGACACTTGGGGGTTGCACCAGCGGGCGATGACACTGGTAATAGATGCAAAAATGATGTAGTCGTTTAGGAATCTTTTGGGCGCATAATCAAGACAAGTGTGACGTAAATTGTCATTCATTTGATATTCTTCCTCACATGAGAAATATTATGTACGATATAAATTTATTTAGTGAGAGTCTAAAACCCCTTCCACACGAAGGGCAAATGCACGGCGGGCAGACACTGTTACCAATTTTGTAGTATGGGTGGCGATCACGAGTGTGGATGACGTCATAGACGAGGAAACCACGGGCAAACCATCGAAGTGCCCGTGCCCGTTGTTGAGGCACTGGATGGGCGCCTAACTAGGAACCACGTTGCCAGACACACGATGTTACAAGTCAACACCGTGCCCTCCGTGGGTATCTGTATCTATTGTAGACTAGATAGAGTGCACTCATGTCTGTCCAGACGGTCATGGAGAAGTGGACAAGGGAAGTAACCCGGCATTTAATAGATTTGTACAGAGAGGAACCGTGTCTGTGGAATGTCAAGACTGTGGAATATAGAAATAGAGACAGAAAGGCCACAGCACTGCAGAAAATAGCAGAACACATGAACAACGGTGGTGGGTCATTCTCTGCTGAAGATGTGAAAAAGAAGAAGCCGACGTTGCCTGACACAGCTCTGACTGTACTCTGCCCTCTGCCCGTCGTCCGGCCCAAGTCATACGTTCGCCTGCCTGTGCCTACTGCCTGCCTTAATTGGACTGTTTGATCTGGTAACACTGTTTCAAAGCGAGAGAATTACGGGCAAATCAGAGTGCCCACCGTGCATTTGCCCTTCGTGTGGAAGGGGCTTTACAATGATATCTCGGCCTTATGAAGTCAATTCTGAAAACATGAACACGAGAGGAAAAAGAAATATTCTGAACATTAAAACGACAGTCACCTTTGAGTCAAAACTTTAGAATTAAACAGTAGATGAGGACTAGAAAAGGAAAAAGTGTTATAGAGGTGAAAAACAAATGTATATGAGACTATTGCAGAAAAGAAAATTGAAGGAGTTATTAAGTTGTCCATCCGAGGAAGGTCTGTCCTGGAGGTATTTCTGGTCCCATACGAACAAGACTCAGAGGCATCGCTAAAATTCAATCTTTTCTTTCTTTCTTTTTAGTCCAGATAGTCTACATATGGGGTTAATGTAAGTATAATAGTGTCACGTGCATATATAAAAAAAAGAGAGAAAAAAAAATCGCCTTTAGATAACAGGTTAAACCTCTCGATGTTTTAAATAGTAGCACGTCAAGAGCAGCAGTGCCCAAAGAAAACTAAGAGACTCATAACCATAAGCTTGCCGTGTCCCTTTACCACCCTCGTATTATCACACCCGGATGGACAAGGGTTGTAATGGGGTGGGGATGTAAGGGGTGACGGGTGATGGGTTTTGGAGTCCTCGTAGAAGCCAGGTCAGTATTGATTAGGGAAGGGACGACGAACCAATGTATAATTAAACATATGGATGCGTCTCACACCCATAAGGTAATCTCATATTTATCTTTAACACAGGACGAGGAGTTAAGTGAAGGCTAGAGAGAAGGATTTAGATGATAGGGTAGGATATAAGCCATGTAGTAGGATATTTGACACAGTAGGAGGGGTTGAGGAATGTGTAGGCGAAGGAGGAAGGGTGTGAGTGTGGCGGGGTGGGTGTGTGTGGCGTGTGATGAGGTAATGAAGGTGTGGCTGGCAGTGTGAAGGTGGCTGTCACGGTATTTGCTAATGGAAGACAGATGGTGTGAGTGAGTGTGAGGAAGGGAAGGGAAGGGCCTGCGTGGATTCCCTCATGACGAATGCTCATGGACGCAATCTGTCTCGGCACAACACACGACGCTAGAAACCTTGACGCTGAAGGAAAGCATAAGTGTAAGGTTGAACTGTGTATGAATGTGATAAAGATGATAAAGAGAAAGAGAGGAGGAGGAAGAAGAGGGAGCAGGAAGAGGGAGTTAAAGAAAAGAAGGAGGGAAACAGGGACACAAAGGAAGAATGAACAACAGCAAATGTGTTGGCATTAACGAAGCTCTTTGTAATAAGCCATACTATTTAAAGTAAAGTGAGACGTAGGATAGTAAAGACGAAGGCTCCTCCCTACCCATCTCTCCCTCCAGCCGGGACTGGCAACAAAATAAGAAGAAAAACATGCAGTATGGAAAAATTACTTGGAATTCTTATTTATTTCTCAGGAATGAGGAAGAACCCTCATACCCAGGCAAAACAAGCAGCGGTAAGCCATTACCAACAACCTTAAAAATCGACATATCATGAATATATTTGGAAAAAAAATCAATTGAATTTTACTACTATAACTGATAATTAGAGTCAAAGTACTTGTCTAGTTTGTTCCTTGTAAACCTTAACCTTTAGACAACGTTGGACGGTAGCAAATTCCACGCGTTAACGATCTGATTAAAGAAATGTTTGACCTCTTTTGACCATAATCTTTTACTAATCGGCCCAAAACTGTTGCATCTTTTTGTTATATTTGATGAACTACAAAGTAATGTCCATTGATAATATTACATCATTAGAATATATTAAACACCGCTATTAGACCAACTTACATCCTCCGTTTCGATAGGCTGAATAAGTTTAGGTAAGAAAAGGAGAAGAGACCGAAGAGAAGGAGGAGGAAAAAGGAAGGAGAAGGAGGAAGAGGAGGAGGAGGAGGAGGAGGAGGAGGAGGAGGAGGAGGAGGAGGAGGAGGAGGAGGAGGAGGACGAGGACAAGAAGGAGGAAGAGGAGGAGGAGGAGGAGGAGGAGGAGGAGGAGGAGAGGGAGGAGGAGAAGGAGGAGGAGGAGGAGGAAGAGGAGGAGGAGGAGGAGGAAGAGAAGGAGGAGGCTTAACTAGTATTTATCTGTGCTGTGATTCCAAAGTTTTGCCACTAAGTGCAATGGTAACAGAGTGGTGTGGTTGGGAGACGAGGCAGAGCAAGGCGGCGGTGAGCTAGCTATTTGTGGAGGCAGCAAACTATCAAACCTGTGTCTAAGAACTGTACTCATATACGACATTAAAACAAAAATAATAATATCTGTTCGATTTTCTTATTCTAATCGTAAAGCAAAGTTACGTAAAAGTTATATAAAGCAGGAAATAGAGAAGAACAAGATTGTGTCTAAGAACTACACTCAAATACGACGTTAAAATAAAAATGATAATACCTCTTCGATTTTCTTATTCTAATCGTAAAGCAAAGTTACGTAAAAGTTATATAAACCAGGAAATACAGGAGGAGGACAGTGCAAGAGTTAGGCGTAGACACAAAGACACAAAGGAAAGAGGACACTTCTTATTATTGCCCGGGAAATAAGCAACAAAATCATCATCATCTGGGTGTATTGATTGTCGTTGGCAGTGATGCATTGGCCGAGTCCACGACACACGCGGCCATGATCCCTGCCAGGCTGTTCAGGAGGAGGAGGAGGAGGAGGAGGAGGAGGAGGAGGAGGAGGAGGAGGAGGAGGAGGAGGAGGAGGAGGGGAGAGTGGAGAGTGGAGGAACCTTGTGAAGTTATGACTGCCTTGTGACCCTTAGCGAGACCTTGGTAGTGTGTGTGTATGTGTGTGTGTGTGTGTGTGTGTGTGTGTGTGTGTGTGTGTGTGTGTGTGTGTGTGTGTGTGCGTGCGTGCGTGCGTGCGTGCGTGCGTGCGTGCGTGCGTGCGTGCGTGGGTGGGTGGGTGGGTTTTGTGGGTGGGTGTGTGTGTGTGTGTGTGTGTGTGTGTGTGTGTGTGTGTGTGTGTGTGTGTGTGTGTGTGTGTGTGTGTGTATGTGTGTTGTTTTGTTATGCAGTGATATATGTCTTGTGCTCTTTTTGTGTTATGATTTATTGCTTGTGTCCAGTTTTTTTTCATATGGCTACTTAGAACATACTATGATTTGTATGATTTAACACACACACACGACACACACACACACACACACACACACACACACACACACACACACACACACACACACACACACACACACACACACACACACACACACACACGTACTCTCTTTACAGCACGTAAGGCAAAGAACCACACATGACTGATCAAAAACATTCCTTTCAAATTATTCTGTTTTACGTTCCCCCTCCACACACGCGCCTCGGACTTCCATCCGCCTCGACTATCAACACGATAAGCAAAATTACATCACTTGTTTGCGCACGACGGAGAAATAAAAGCATATGTCTGTTTTAAATGCCAAAAAGGAAAACACACACACACACACACACACACACACACACACACACACACACACACACACACACACACACACACACACACACACACACACATACAGAAACGTGCGTGCCTCGCCCTCACAAGCATCTTGAGCCGTGCTGGATAACGTGTTGTCATTGATTGCAGGTAATTTCTCTACTGGAGTTACGGCGTAATAAGAATGGAATAAACGTTGAAGTTACGACTGTGTTTACCGATTAAGGCTTCTCGCTCCCTGACGCTAAGCACCTCGAGGCCGTGGGAGTGACGACTGTATGTGAGCACCGCCGACCTGAGGGAGGGAGGGAGGGAGGGATAGGGTGTGAAGGGATTTAGGTAAGGTGGTGGTGCTGTGTGCTCGTAGGACAAGGTTGATCAATATGCCGAACGCTCATAAGCCTATAAATAATGAGGTTACACAATCTTTTTTTTTTTTTTTTTGGTAGAGGAAAGAGGGGTACTCAGAGTGTGGATGGTAATAAATATCATTCAGTTTGATATGCTATTATGTCGTTGTTTTATTGTATTTATGTATCTAATCAATTTTTTCTGTGAATCACTTTAGTCTATCGTATTTTGATGAATTGATCTTTTAAAGGAACAAACCAACACTTCTTTTATATATATATTTTTTTTGGTTAAAGTTCAAACGTATTTATTTGATTCAGTGTGTAAATACGAGCTTTTGTTTATAAAAGTGATAAAACAACCTCAATAGGAAAACGCATTATCATCTTTCTCGCTCTGTTTTCGACATTTTTTCCATATCCCACGAAATATCCTTGATCGCTTTTTCCTCCCTCAGTAGCCGCCACACCTACCTGCACCCTCCCCTCGGTGAAAGGAAAGGCCATGTGGTGTGCAGGAGCCTGGCCGTGTACTAGTGCGTGGTGGTGCCGCATGCCAACAGTCGTGCGTGTACATACCTGTGCATGTCAGTGATACAGAGGCACTGGTCCAGCAAGACTACCTGGTGGCCATACACTAATGAGTTACATCAGAGAGGGAAATACTCTAGTGACAGATCGTGTGGTGTTTGGGTGATGCATGACGGATGAGGAGGAAATGAATGGCGTCTGGAAAATGGTATTGGTGGCCGGAAGGTTGATGGGTGGGAGGCCGGAGCACGTGGGTGGTCTGTGTGGCCAGGCGGCGGAACCTCCACGCCCTTGGCACCACCTCGCCGTGTGGCAGTGACTAATGACTCTGCTCATCCACGCTCAGTAAAGATTTTTTCCCCTTCAGCTCTCCTATGCATCCAACACCTCCTTTGAAACATTTCCTTGACTGTTGTTAAATGTTTACCTTGGACTGCTACACTAATTGAATTCCTTCCATCTTGCATCACCGTTGAACATTTAAAAACACGAAAAGGAGTTACAAAAATCGTGACTTCCTTTGACTCCTTTGATGAGTTAATATAAAAACACTTTTGAAGAAGCTTAACAATTTCTGGCTCACGTTATTTTTCGTCTGATTCGATAAGCACATAAATTATTGAAACAAAACATTCTTTCACTAACAACCCAACGCTTGTCAACTCCTCGAGGCACTTGTTATAAAAGAAAACCTACTGTCACGTCCTTAATACCTTCCCAGCTAACCTCCCACCGTTATCCCGGCACCCAGATCACCCAACCTCACCCAACCACATTCACTCACAAACACACCCATTCCGTCACCACCACTAAAAACTTCCATCCCTCACAGAACCGTTACTCACAGTTTTGTTCACATACACCCAACATTCAGCTCACCTCATCACCTCAACATTCCCTTGGCCACTCACTCACTCATTCACGCACCTGGTACCTACTACAGTAAATATTTGGAGGTAAAAAAAAAATTATATGAGTATACCTGCTTACATAATGATGGACGTAGTAGTATATTATAAAATTATTTCTCTCATATTAGTATTTCCCCCTCTTTTTTCTGGACATGATTACAGCGTCAGGTGATGTAAGAGGAGCTGGGTCCTCTCCGTTTTCTGAGAGAGGAACGGCTCGTGGGGGAGGGAGATTTTGCTGTGCTCACCTTATGTCACACTCGACCAGCTTTATGGTGACAAACCGAGGCTGGTACACATTTTTAACCAACCACAATGTAGAAAGATGTATGTATACTCAGACTTGTATATCTTCCTTTTCACTCCTTTTGCTTTCCGCCACTTCTACTGAGACAAAAAATAGACAGGAAGGAATGAAGGAGATAGGAATCGTTGGTGGAGAAAGGAGAAGTGAAATGAGGCAATAAGAGAGAATATAAGAGTGAGAGGGAAGCTGGAGAAAAAATTAGAGACAAGGGGAGTGGTGGATAGATAAGGGACTGTGACGTGGAGGAGGATGGGTTCAGAGGAAGGAGAGAAATTTAGTTGATCTTGTTATTAGCTACGAGGAGAAAATCTGATCAGATTACATACTATTACGGCATTCTAGATATGAGATGATGTGTAGAAACCGTAAAATAAAAAGAAAGTTTAGAAAAATAGAGGAAATTTCATTAAAGAAAAGTAAGTGGATGCATACATACATACACACACATGAGTTCATACGTACACATATATTACACGCACAAATATATAGTTAGATCGATAGATAGGTAAACAAATAGAGGAAGTGACAAAGAGACAGACAAGTTGATGGATAGATAAATAAGTAGATATAGACATAGATATATGAACAGACTTGAAGATAAAAAGATAGGTGGATAGACATCGATAAATTGATAGATTTATAGATTCATAGATACATAGATAGTAACAAATAGATAAACAGCAAAAAGTACATAAAGCCACAGATCAAATAGATAAAGAGGCAAATGGACAAATAGACAAACAATGATGGGTAGCACATTAAATCAGAAGAAATGGATGCAAATAAACAGCTGCGTCTCAACAAAGAACACATTACGAATTCAAGTCATCAGTTTGCGCAGCCTGTCTGGTATATTTATCTTCGCTGATGTGTCCGGCGCAATATATCAACATTCCGTTCAATACTCCGATTTAGCTCGAAGGTGCAGGCACTTTGCAGTTTCTCGCGGCGTGTCCAATTGTGTGTTGTGTCGCTCATCTGTTGTTACTTCCATCAGCTCTTATTTTTCCTCGAGATTTTTTGATGCACATAAATCCTATTTATGCCTATTTATCATATTTGGTGTAAGTTGCTAATGTTTTTTTCGTTATTGCTTTGACGTAGCAGCGGAGGTAAGATGCATTTAATGTGTGTTTTGGCGAAGTTGTAATTTTCGTCGGAGAGGAGTAGAAGGGAGTACAAAGGAAGAACAGACAGCAACAGTTCTACTGAACATAAAAAGGCTGACCGTGTAGCTACACTACTACTGAATAACTATTTGATAGAGACAAAAGAACAGCAAAGTGTAAGGCTCCTCCCCATCTACGCCTCCCTCCAGCCGAAGCTGGCCGGAAAAGGAAGTGATACCATGTAGTATGGAAAAACATCATGGAATTTGTGTAGGAAAGTGAGGAAACAAGAGTAATCTACGCTATAAAAAAAACTTACGCAGGAATGACATACTCAATTTGGTGAACAGATGCTAAGTGCTTATTAAGTTTCTTCTTAAATCATTCAATTGTAATACTGTTAACTATTTGTGCTGGGAGAGAATTCCAAATATTCACGATTCTATTAAAGAAATTTTTTTTCGCTTCATTCGATCTAAAACGTTACGAGTGGTGCTTGTGAGATTGGTAGTTACATATTCGTTTATGTTAATGTTATCAAAACCAAGGAAAATTTAAAACCTCAGTTAAGTCCCGTCTTAGTTTACGTTTGGATAAACTGAATAAGTTCAGCTCCTTTAGTCGTTCTTCGTAAGACTTGTTTCGCAATCTTAGGATCATTTTAGTAACTTTTCTTTGTATTCACTCCAGCTTATCAATATTTGTTTTATTGTATGGTGGCCAAAGTTGA
>JAXIVD010001669.1:69444-71944 GCA_036785275.1 Cancer borealis
TCATTATTTCCTTCATTTTAACGGGTTTTTGGAGTACTTCTGTTATTACTGCCTGAGAATGTGATATATTTTTTGTAGTTTTTTTTTTTCATTGTGTGTGTGTGTGTGTGTGTGTGTGTGTGTGTGTGTGTGTGTGTGTGTGTGTGTGTGTGTGTGTGTGTGTGTGTGTGTGTGTGTGTGTTTGTATCTGTGTGTGTGTGTGTGTGTGTGTGTGTGTGTGTGTGTGTGTGTGTGTGTGTGTGTGTGTGTGTGTGTGTGTGTGTGTGTGTGTGTGTGTTTGTATCTGTGTGTGTGTGTGTGTGTGTGTGTGTGTGTGTGTGTGTGTATGTGTGTGTGTGTGTGTTTGTTTGTGTGTGTATGTTTGTGTGTGTGTGTGTGTGTGTGTGTGTGTGTGTGTGTGTGTGTGTGTGTGTGTGTGTGTGTGTGTGTGTGTGTGTGTGTGTGTGTGTGTGTGTGCTTATGCGTGGGTGGGTGTGGTCGGGTGTGTGTTTGTGGGAATAGAAAACAATAGTAATTTCTATCAAAATCAAGAATCATTCAAGTTTGCTCCACATTTTCGAAAGTATTTACTTGGGGCTCAACAATTTTGTCATCACTGGCCAGGGTAATAATGGCATTGAATACAGCAATTGTGCTATTTTACTGTCAACTTCACGCGGCATATACTGCGTAAATATTGATACAGTGTATAACGAATGGGTGGTGGCGGAACAGTGTAGGTGAGGACGTAGAGGAAAGAAAGATAAGAAATACAGGCATTGGTGACTAACTGTTTACCTCATCTGAGCGTCTACCCTTACCTCTCTTCACATATCTCTCTCTCTCTCTCTCTCTCTCTCTCTCTCTCTCTCTCTCTCTCTCCTCTCTCTCTCTCTCTCTCTCTCTCTCTCTCTCTCTCTCTCTCTCTCTCTCTTTATCATCTTTACTCCTTCCTTGCTCTACAACTAAGGCACTTCTTCGCTATCCCTTACTTCCCCCTTCCTCTCTCCTTCAGACCCCTACGTTAGGTCACCTTCACCCCCTTCAGTGTTCTTTTTACGGTCCAGTGTCATTGCAGAACCATTTAGTGACGCCATGAAATCACTTGACCTGCCGTTGTGGAAGTCTAACGAGAAGGACTGTCTAGCCATAAAGAAATTGGTTAGTTTTACAATAGTTTACCATTCACCTCAGTTGATAGCGTACTGGGTGATGAAAAAAAAATTAACGTGAGATTTTACTCATAAATGTTTATTAGATTTATATCCCTCCCACATTTTTTTTCCTTTTTTTTTTTTTACTCACACGTAACCTTCCTCTCACATTGGATCTTTACTGAAGCCAGAACACAGCTTCAAGAGGCGCGACTAAGTATGAGAAAATACAGGTTTTATAAGAATGACATGAGTAGACAAATTTAACAGACTTCATGCTTGTTATCTATCTTGTCGACCATCCACTTGGAGTTAGTGCGAAGAGGAATTGAATAATAAAGTGACGGTGTGTCTTTGACTAGGAACACACCAAGAGTAATATAACTTTATACCCAACGGAATAACTGGAGTAATGACTCATAAAAGGAAGAAAAAACAAAGACATTAAGAGTAGCGTGACTATAATATACACTCACCGTCACTCTAAGGCAACACACTCATTTGCACGTTAAAAAAGCTCAGTAAAGCAATATAAAAACAAACTTAAATTGTATCCTCACTCCCTTCCCATCCTCCTCCCTCTCCCATACCTGTGTAATGTCACCACCAAAACCTTTAGTCACTTTCACCTTCCCTCTCCTTTCTGCACCTTACTACTTTACTTTTTGCCATTCTCACTAACTCTCTAATACCACCACTTCATACCGCTTTTACCTTTCCCTCCTTCCTTCCCTCAGTAACCTCTAGCGTCTCTCCCTCTTCCTTACACCTGAGTCTTTAGTCACCTTTACCCCCTCACTCACCTCTTGCCACCAACACCCACTCATTCCCTCATTACAGGAAACACTTCACTCATTTTCTCTTTCTTTCCATCTCGCACAACTCTCTCCTCTGCTGTTCCCTCCTCACATGGGATCACCTCATTCCCTTTCTCCCTCATTTCTTGCCTCCTTAACCTCCACCTCTTATTCCTCCTCTCAGACCACTCACCCACTCCTTAACTCCTTACCTGCCGTTCCTTCCCCTCTCCCTCCCTCTCTCCCATCATCCCTTCCTGCCGTAACACGCCACAAAGACATACACAAGCCACTTTTACTGCTATTACCGTCTGCACATTAAGCAAATATCCCAACAGATACTTCAAATAGTCGAGCTGTTGCGCAAATTACACTACCGCCCTCCACACACACACACACACACACACACA
The DNA here is from genome assembly GCA_036785275.1 of Cancer borealis. NCBI lineage: Eukaryota > Metazoa > Arthropoda > Malacostraca > Decapoda > Cancridae > Cancer > Cancer borealis. Next base: position 71,785 of record JAXIVD010001669.1, read on the forward strand.
CACACACACACACACACACACACACACACACACACACACATCACACACACACACACACACACACACACACACACACACACACACACACACACACACATACATACGCACACGCACACGCATGTACACACGCACACATCACCTGTCATCCGCTAGCAGCAAC
>JAXIVD010001669.1:74444-76944 GCA_036785275.1 Cancer borealis
CACGTTTGTTAATGTTATCAACAGACAGATAATACCTGTTACATGTAATCAATTTCAATGCGCACTCTTATATGTCTCTCCTTCGTCCTGCGTGTAATGTGGCTCCGTGGCCGTGGTGTTATGGCGTGGAGGCCTGATGCAGTGGTTCTATGTGTGACCGGGGATTAAAACATGGGTTCAACGTGTACTCGTGTAACGTAATTGTGACGCGTGACGGCAGATGGCAGAGGTGTGTGTGTATTGCATGACACTGTATTGTAGTTGTCAGGAACTCTGTTTACATTTATGTCCTTTTTTATGCTACAACTACTTCCAATATTATACTGACGTCATCATTGCGTCAGATTATATCACCGCCAACAGCTTGCCTCATCCTTCTCATTCTGTTTTTCTTCTTTGTTTTTGTTGTTTCTCCTCCTCCTCCTCCTCCTACTCTTCCTCCTCCTCCTCCTTCTCCTCCTCCTCCTTCTCCTCCTCCTCCTCTCCTCCTTCTTCTCCTCCTCCTTCTCCTCCTCCTCCTCCTCTTCCTCCTGCGTCGTGTCGAAGCATTGCATGACCGTTAAAGGGAAACATTCTCCACTTTCACCCAATTACACATCGTTTGGCGCGGTATTAAAGAAAGCCCGGCCAAAAAAATAAGGTAAATGGATGTTAACTGGAATGTAATTATCCAGAACTTCGCACGTGGGCTGCAAGGACGTTTTTTTTTCTTTCTTTTTTTCTGTCTCTTCTCTCTCCTCCGCCTTCATCCTCTTTTTTTTCTCTCTCTATTTCTATTTTCTCTCTCTCTCTCTCTCTCTCTCTCTCTCTCTCTCTCTCTCTCTCTCTCTCTCTCTCTCTCTCTCTCTCTCTCTCTCTCTCTCTCTCTCTCTCTCTCTCTCTCTCTCTCTCTCTCTCTCTTTGAATTAAGTTCACTCTACTACACCCTTTTTTTCCTCTCTTCACCCTCCATCTCCGCTGCTCTTCCAGTTCTCTTTCTTTTTCTCAATGTTCTCTTTGTTCTTATCTTTCTTTCCATATTTTGTATTAACTGTTGCCAGAAACGACTTGATTCCGCTAACTTCAGCTCTGGTAAATGTGTCTTGATTGTGATAAAACGTCAGATCACGAAAACAAATGACATGTAACTACTCACTGTGTTTCCCGAATTGCATCGAGAGAGAAATAAAATGATAAAAACTAATAATAAAAAAAATCCTTCCTTTGCTAACAAGACGATGCAGGTGATAAGTGGCTTTACCCTGTAATTCCCGCCAGGTAATGAGGCCACTGTCGGCCAATCATCGCTTGAACTCCGCACTAATTTCCTCCATTTGAAAAAGGAAACCGGTCGGGTGCATGCATGCTGGCGCTGACGACACACTAACGAGGACGTCCAGGCCAGGTAATTGCTCTCACCTGAAGTATTCTGAGAAATGAAGGCCCAGAGGAGTCTAAGGTCTCCATTATAAATTATATGAATAAACACTTGCAACTATAACACACCTATGGAGACCAGACATTCATATATTTTAGATTTTCTCCGATGTTTATCCATAACAGATATACTTTCCTAGGTACTCCCTGAAGCTCATCCTGCATGGCCTGTCACGTGTTGCTGAAGCTTAAGATAATGCGTAAGGACAATTATAGAAGTCCCTTGAAAACCATTTGTACGAGGTTTGAACTTTGTTGCTTTGAACGTCACAATAACAAAGGTGCACATCAATAATAGCTTGGCAGGTTATTATTCCCTTCATTGGTTTGAAAAATGACTTGGTAGTTTTTGTTTCAATAATGAAGTTGGTTAGATGTTGCCATTATCGCAAAGCATCGACTATTGGTTAGGTTTAAAGCAATAACCCTCACTTTTAACAATTTTCGTTCATGACACATTCAATTACGAACAGTAAACTTGTGTTCCTTGTGTAATTTTCTCATTTTTCATTTGTAGGATGAAAACTGGAGGTCAAAGGAGAAACCAAGGAAAACTATCTTCCGGCTCTTCGTTCCTGAGGTTTGTGGCAAGTAACTGGCGGCAGCATACTGTTATGTTTCAGAGAGAGAGAGGAGAGAGAGAGAGAGAGAGAGAGAGAGAGAGAGAGAGAGAGAGAGAGAGAGAGAGAGAGAGAGAGAGAGAGAGAGAGAGAGAGAGAGAGAGAAAAAGAAAAAAAAGAGAAAAGGAAAGAAGAACAAAAACAACACGAGTTAATTGAGTGACCACGAGAGTCGAACGAGTACCTCCCGTCACCACCCACACCTGCAACTCCCAGGCCATCGCAGCTGTGTGGGAGGCGGAAGGAAAACAGAACGGCGCCTCCCATAATCTGGAGTGATGGATCGCAAGGAAGAAATGGGTCCTGGCTAATGGTCTCACCCCTCACGCACGTCTCGAGGCGATAGAGCTAGGCTGCAAAAAGGGAGAACCACAGGTATGAAGGGAGGGCGGAAAAAAAAGTGGTCATTAGCAGTCATTATCGGGATGTGGTACACAGCGGGAGCCGAGCACTACCACTTGCCG
>JAXIVD010001670.1:0-57500 GCA_036785275.1 Cancer borealis
CTACACCAATGCAGATGTTCTTTAATGAAAGCTCCTCCTCCTTCCTTCCTACCTAGCCTTCCTTCCCTCCTCCTCCTTCCTTCCTACCTAGCCTTCCTTCCTCCTCCTCCCTCAGTGTATGCAATTTCTGTACAAAGGGAAGCCAGACTATATTTAACTCAAGACATAATGCGGTCAGAAGGACATGTAGGTACGCTAGCCTATTAAATTATGCAACACCATAATTAATTACATCCTGGAATTAAATAGAGGAGTTTCCGTGAAAAAAATAATCAATACGACCTTTTTCTTCTTTGCATTATAAAAGTTCTACTCTACCTTCATTCGCTTTGACTGTCTTTCTGTGTCTCTCTCTCCCCCTCTCTCTTTTTTTTTTATCTCTTTGAATCGATGGCTAATATGTCTCAATAACTCTTTCACCTTACGACCGCTATACAGGTGAGACTGCCTAAATTACCACCAAGGGGAGGTAGGTATGATTATAATTACACTCACGATCACAACACGCACCGCTGCAAAAGTATTCTCTCGCGTGTCTGTAAATAACTAAATACATCAAGAGACGTTGATGTAAATGGATAAATAAATACTAGGTGGTCCTGATTTTTTTTATAAGGTTTATGTAGATGTGAAATGATAATTGTTAAAGGATCTAAATGTAAGGAAAGTATGATGGTTATGCGCGGTTCAAATACATTGGATATTAATTAACTCGTATTTGTGTGTATAAATGCAAACTGTTAGAGGACTTATACATTTTGTTTTTAAAGGAAAAAAAAAAAACGGTTTTGCAGGAATAATAATAATAATATGAAGAACAAAAAAAATTAACGAAACTCTTAGGGATAAATAAGTTTGCAGAAATAATAAGGGAAAAACAAAAAACATGAAAAAAGAGCAAATTGAAATTCAGAGAAAATATAAGGAAAAATGAGATTGGGGGAAGTTACTGGGGAAAAAAATGGGATGAAAGTGTTATGAGAATTGTGCCTATAAATTTAATCGCTATCAGAAAGGCCTATCGAAACCCTACGGAGGCCTAGGTTCACACACACACACACACACACACACACACACACACACACACACACACACTGTAAGGAGGCACCAATTTTTTTTTTTTGGGGGGCAGGTAAGGTATAGAGTTTCAAGATAGGACAGTACATTAACAACAACAATAATAATAATAATACCACCACCACCACCACAGTACTACCACATACACTATGAATAATGCAAAAGAAAAAGGAGTCTGATGTGCCTCACGGAAGGAAAAAACAAAAGAATTACCAGGAAAACACTAGAACAAAAATTACGTAACAAAAATGAGGTTGTGAAAATAGAGGAGGGAGAGGTAAGAGGAGGAGGAGGAGGAAAACGAGGGTGAGGGGTGACCAAAGCAAGTTCAATTATGCAAATATTCTGAGGGGGTACGCCGCCCCCCTCCCCTCCTTTTGACTACGTAGTTTAGCATCCCGAGAATGTCCTCACAAAACATATTCAACGTGAAATGAAGGATATTTTCATTTTAAACTAATCTCATTTATATTTATTCTACTGGAGAGAGAGAGAGAGAGAGAGAGAGAGAGAGAGAGAGAGAGAGAGAGAGAGAGAGAGAGAGAGAGAGAGAGAGAGAGAGAGAGAGAGAGAGAGAGAGAGAGAGCTTAGACACAGTACGAAAAAGAGAATTCACGGTGGAAAAATTGAAGAGAAATACAGCTTCTAGGAAAAGACCACCACCACCACCATCACCACCACTAGAAAACACGCAATAGTGGTGTTATATGATGTGGTGCCTACGAAAATAATAATAATAATAATGATAATGATTATAATAATTGGCAAAAGAAAAAAGAAAAAAAAAAATCATTGGTAGTAATAACAAAAAAAATAAATTGGTACTAAAACCAATAAATGAATAAATAAAAAAAAAAAAGGTCATTGGTAGGAAAAAAAAAAAAAAAAACACACACACACACACACATAGGTGACATCCGTGCTCACCTGGGTTGCCTAATGACGTGTACACCTCCATTAATTAACTCATTCCCCGCACACAACACAACACAAACAAGTCTTGCCACATCACTCACCCTGTCACACCGCCACTATCACCATTAATCACCAATAACTACCGAACAACCTGCTTCCCTCATTACTACTACTACAATCTACTCTTAATTACTGATCAATCTACCCAACATACCTGAGTCTCCTGATGCAAGTACCTGGATAATTACACCTGACAGCTTCATTTTAGGTTAATTGGGTATTTAACCTTCTGCTAAATCTTTATATCAGTCTGGAAAGTATGATGCAAAGTCCTTTTAGTGTTAACAAGATCATAATCACAACCACGATACATAATGCTGATTACAATGAGTCATTATGAAACAGCCAAGTACAATGGGAAACGTTATATATATACAATGTGAAAGTGCTTATATTAGGTTAAACTTATTAATAATTAACAGTGAGTCATATAATACTCCAACACTTTTATAATGATAGTGGAAGCAAAAAATATATATCTATGACAAAATATTTTCTAGCGTCACAGTCACCACAAAAGAGTGATGTTAAGCTAAAGTCACTTATGAACTAGTAAGTAAAATAGATCACATAGTTAATCAATGTTACCTGTGCCACTTGTAACAGGTAATTAACTAACAGGTCAGCTATATGACACAATATCACAAGGTAAACTGAACACACAAACTCACTTACACATACTCCTTCAGTTTCTTCAGGTCTGGATGATGCAAACTATAACATTAATAAAAATAAATGACTCCTCTATCATCATGTTAAATTGCAAAGAATAATGAACTAAAGCATTTGAGGCGTCACTATAAAAATCTGAAAACCTTCGCCAAATAACAGGCGAGGCAAGTCCACCTGTGCATCAATAAGCCTACTGGCGCCAACGGTTGATATAAAAAAAAAAAATAAATAAATAAATAAATAAACAAGTAAACACTCTAAATAAACACACCTCCTGGTTAATTAGCACCTTTGAGCTGTTTGAACTCGTTGATCCACTTAGTAATGTGCATCTTCTCCACCCTCCGCGCCTCCACCACAGAGGGAGGGTCAGCTGGGTTGGCACTCCTCAGATCGAGATGGTGAGCCCCTTCTGGGATGATCACTGACACCACACTCTCACTCACATTCCACATCACACCTCCCGTTGACCAGGGATCCAGTAACCCATTACTGTAGGGTTGGGGAGTAATCAAGGTTAGGTTAGGTTAAGTTAGGTGAGGTGAGGTGAGGTGAGGTGAGGTGAGGTGAGGTGAGGTGAGGTGAGGTGAGGTGAGGTGAGATGAGATGAGATGAGATGAGATGAGATGAGGTGAGGTGAGGTGAGGTGAGGTGAGGTGAGGTGAGGTGAGGTGAGGTGAGGTGAGATGAGGTGAGGTGAGGTGAGGTAAGGTAACGTAAGGTAAGGTGAGGTAAGGTGAGGTAAGGTGAGGTGAGGTGAGGTGAGGTGAGGTGAGGTGAGGTGAGGTGAGGTAAGGTAAGGTAAGGTAAGGTAAGGTTAGGTTAGGTTAGATGATTTTGTTAGGTGTTAATGTACTCGTTAGTGATGGCAGTGCTATAGTGATGATAGTGAAGTTGATAATAATGCTGGTAATAGTGACATTACTTATACATATTTACAGCAACAAATAAATAAATGGAAGAGCTAAAGTTTATATATACATAGAATAAAATCAAAACAAATATTCCTTCCACACACCTGAAAACAATATTGCTAGCGGCCTTGAAGCTCCATCCCCCATACATCAAGACAGCCATGTAGCTACGAGGCATCACTCCCCAAGTCTCTTTGCAGTTGTCAGCATACTCCTGGAAGTCCCACGGGGCTGGCTCAAAGAAATCCTTCACCCCATCGTAGCAGAACGGCATCACCATCTCTGTGCAGGCCTGGTGTCACCACAGCACCACACAGCATGACACAGCACAGCACCAAGGGAGGGAAGGATCACAGCACAGTACCAGGGGAAGGAAGGATGGATGGTGTTAGTTAGCATAATAATGATGTGTATATTAGAGTATTTACATGGAAGATAATGGAAAGAGTTGGTTGTTGTTGTTGTGTTTGTGTGGAGACAGTGTAGTGTGATAGGTCTAGGTAGGTAATGGGGAGGGAAATGTAAGGTGAGATGAGGACACTGTATTCCTGGTTAGTGTTGCAAGTTTGGCTTCTTCAGAGGAATAAAGAGCAGGTAAATGTGCCAAAATTTGTTCAAAATAATAAAGTACATACTCAGATCAGCTTTGTGTTTCCCTTACCACCACGAGCTGACAAGTCTCATCTATCTAAAACTTACTAGGATTAATTAGTCTTAAAAAAAAAAAAAATAAAAAAAATAAAGTTGTGTTCTTCTTCACAATTCTTCAAGACAAAATAAATGAACGTCAACAAATCACCTGGAATTCCCATCCTCGGTCATCCAGCCGCACATCCGCCTGCTGGCTAACGTCTAAACACTTGCTCTGTCCGGTGTAGTTGAAGTAGACAGAGAGGCCGCCAAACAGTTCCTCCAGCAGGTGCTTCCCCTCATGGTTCGGGTCTGTCAGGCGACTACACACAACCTGTTCAAAGAGTAATATATATAAAATGTATAAATGACTCATCACTGCTCATGTTATTAACCCTATCAAGTACAGGTGTTGAAGTATATATAAAGTGATGTTTATATCTAGCATGAAACACTTAATCATTCTTATCTACAAATGTTAGAATATATTAACATTTTCAAGGTAACAAAAGTCGATATTACAGATGTTTTCCTTTCATGCAAACACACCAGCACGATAGTTTCAAATATCTACAAGTACAGGGTGAAAATAATACCCAATTACCTTGACTGGATAGGCAGGTAGAGGAGCGAGGAAGTTTGCCGGGTAAGGGTAGTCCACCATGGCTAGGTTTGTCCACACATCCATGAGGAAAGCCTTTAAATTGTCCACATCAGTTTTGTCCTTAAGTGGCTTGCAGAGTTTCCATGACTTAGAGAGCCAAGCCAACCCTTCATCTGAAACGATAATTAAAACTCACTAAATCATCTACAATACAAATCCTCAAATTATAACCAAATGCCTTGATTCATATATTTTCACATATATCTATAATTACGATGAATATTAACAACACTAACGCACCATTAGCCGTGACGGAGTTAATAGCCGACCAAGACTTGCGTATTACTTCTGCACAGTCAGTGGATGCGTTGGCAAAGTCTTCTGTCACTTTCTGTCCAAATTTACCACAAGGAGTGAGGTCAGTGAATTGGCGGACAGGAGCTGAGGCGGCAATGGCTCTGTGGAAGGAGTGTGGTAAAGATTTTGTCTCTACCTAACCTAACATAACCTAACTTAACCCAGCCGAACCTAACTTAACCCAACCTAACCCAACCCAACCTAACCTAACTCAACCTAACGTAACATAACGATTGCCTACTACATTTTTAGGTTAGGTGTGTGTGACCTTATTTTGAGGTGATGATTAAGATGGTCATTTCTTGTACTTAACTGAAGCATTATTAATGTGAATGATAAAAAAGTTGGTTATATATAGCCTAGTATAAATTTCAGGAGGGGATTCTATGTCTCAAATCAATTAATTATTACTTATTCTGTCTTCTATCTTTAAGGTGAGAATCTTAATTATTGCACCTGATAATACGATCAATAATTCCAAACAACAGTCAACTAGAAAAAAAAAAAAAAAAAAAAAAAAAAAAAAAAAAAATCAGAGGAACAAAAATTAAGAGCAATCACAATTAAATTCTCTACATAACAAAAAAAAACTACATTACAGAACATTATATTACACAACAATACTTAAGTCTCACCCTTGAACAATGTGCGGGTACTTGATGCGGAACCAGGCGGCCAGCATCCCCCCGTAGGACCCTCCGAACACTATGACTGGACTGGTCATCGCTCCCTTAATGACAGACCTGATGTAGGAGAGCAGGGCCACGTAGTCTTCCAGCGCCTGTTCCGAGGTGAGGTAACCAGAGTACTCGGGTGTCTGGAATGTAATACAGCAAGTTAATAATAATAATAATAATAATAATAATAATAATAATAATAATAATAATAATAATAATACATACTTTATTTTGTCTTTTTGTGTATTACAGAAAAGAAACTTGCTCTGGATTGGGCTCTTACTTTTTTTTTAAGGAACATACTGTACTTATAAAACTACAGGATATATGTGTAAAACTACAGTACAGTACAGTTAATTTGGTGTCTGAAATGTACTGTAATATGTTAAGTTAGTTTGGTGTTTGAAATGTACTAATACTTCAAGTGAATTTTGTGGCATAAACTGATTTTTTTGGGGGTTAGGGAATTTTAAGCATCTTGCAGTACAGTAGTGTGTGTTAATTAAGAGGCAAATATGTGAGACGTATGACAGTGAAGTGAAAGTGAAGTGAAGTGAAGTGAAGTGAAGTGAAGTGAAGTGAAGTGAAGTGTAGTGAAGTGAAGTGTCCCGAGAATACTTACAGTGAGAGAGTTATTTCCATATGGTTCTGAAAGTCCATAATATCTATGTTCACCAAAAAGTATCAATGCTTTGAATTCTGGTGCAATGTCCCAGATGAAACCCTGAAAAAAAGAGGAATACATTACTCAAATATCAATGCAGAAAAGACAAAATAAATAAATGAATAAATAAAAATAAAAAATAAAATATAACAAAATCCAATAGTCTTTAACATGACTATAATTTGGGAAAAAACAATAGAGTAATTCCAAAATATTTTCACATTAGTAAAACAACAATAGCCACATGGATAATAAATACATTCTCTCAGCATCAGAATCCTTCAACAATTACCGTGTTTTCGGCAAAGAGTGTAATATCTCCTTCATTCCCAGCATAGAAGAATATTGGTCCACCATTTCCTTCCCAGTGGTCGTCGTTGATCAGGAAGCGTTGCAGGAAAGTGTCTGTGTTGGCAAAACTAAACTGATCCACCTGTTGAATGGAAATAAGGGTAAAAGTACTTATACATTTTGAAAGACAGGAAACAATGCATATATTAAAATTATTCATACGTTGATACTGGTAAAAATCTTCGGTATTTTGAAAGACGGGAAACAATGTATATAATAAAAATATACATACATACATACAAGTAAAAATCATCAGCATTTTGAAAGCCAACTAAAGACATTTTTTTCCGGTAATTAAAAACAAGGTGTATCGGTTCTTATCAATTTGCTATTGGTATTAAAAAAATATAATTGCTTAGGATAAAATGAGGTATTATTGCAGTTTCAACCAATACACCGCACGTAACTCTAAACTATCTCAGGGTCTAGATGACACTGTTAGGAGCATTTCTAGCCCCATATTACACTGTCGGAAATTAATATCAAGATCGAGACAGTTAAAATAGTGTCGGAGCGGTTAGGTTAGGTCCAAGGGGGACGCAGACCCCTGATCAGGATAGATTTCTGGTTGTGTTTGAACAGTGTCCTAGCAGGGGTGGGAGGGATGTTAGGTTAGGTTAGGTTAGGTTAGGTTAGGTTAGGGTTAGGGATTTATTTATTTATTTATTTATTTTTTTTTAGTATTGCTTAATTAATTGTTTTTCTGAATTTGTTGTTGTGATTTCAGAGTATGGATAGGGATGACAGATTAGGTTAGGTTAGAATAGTGTCCGAGTGGGGTGATCCAGGGGGAGTGCAGCCCCCCCTTTTAGTATAGGTTTCTGACAGTGTAATATGGGGCTAGAATTGATTGATTGATTGACTTTATTTGGTAAGTATGCAAAATTGTACATATAAAACCGAGGATAACACATTGAGCATTATACACACTTATTTCCAATGTGCTCCTCTGAAATGCTCCTAACAGTGTCATCTAGATCCTAAGACAGTTTATAGTTACGTGTGGTGTATTGGTTGAAACTGAAAATTTACCTAAAATTATATATACATAGGTATAGGTAAGAATATTCGGCATTTTGAAAGCCCACTAGGGAAATATTACTGAAAAAATGTATTTCCACGTAACGTATTAGTCTAAATTAAATATGAAACTAACAAACACATCTAAGATCCTATACCTTAGCTAGTAATAATTAATGCAAAGTATATCATCATTATTTTTAGATAAAAAAAAGAATCACGTGACACTAGTGCTCTATCTGCCTCGTCATTCTCGTTCTTCATTAACTTACAAGCAAATGGATTGAATTGTCTTTACCCTTTGTAACATGAAGTAGGTTTTGTAGTTGTAAGCTTGGCAGGACACCAATACAAGTAGCAGGCACCAAGCAGGTAATACAGCAGTCCCTCCCATCCTGCTTGTTGCTTGTTGTTGCTAACTTGCTACAGTCACGAGTTCTTCTTCTTCTTCTTCTTGGGAATTTGATGGGGCCGTGCAGGCTGTGGTGCCACAGCCACACACAGTCACGAGTTTCACACTTTTATCTGGCGCGACTTACTTTCCAACGGCACCATTATTATTTTTTATTATTATTTTCCATTATTTTTCACATTTTTTCGTACGATAAATTGTAATAAAAATAATAAAGAGAAGAAAATAATATATACTAGTTTAGTTTGTTCTCTTTACTTTATTTGCAATTTCACAAACTTAGTCAATCCTCGTTTCTTTGCATTCTAGATAATATATAATGAAACAAAAAAGATTTTTTTATTTTTCTTTGTGTTTTCCTGCAAGATATTTAATTTTCTTATTTAATTGAAGTAAATAAATAATAAAAATAATACCGCGAAATTTTGGTGCGAATTTTGTCTCCACAAGTTCATCCCTTGACAGTACGTTGTTTACATAGTAGTTTGAGGTGATAGACGTGGTGTTTCAAGTTAAATCTACATATATAAGGCAAGTTAATGTGTTCATTGATCTATATTCATGCTTATATGGGTATTATTGCAGTTTTAACCAATACACCGCACGTAACTCTAAACTATCTCAGGATCTAGATGACACTGTTAGGAGCATTTCTAGCCCCATATTACACTCGAAAATTAATAATAAGATCGGGACAGTTAAAATAGAGTCGGAGCGGTTAGGTTAGATTAGGTTGGATCCAAGGGGGACGCAGCCCCTTGATCAGGACAGATTCTTGGTTGTGTTTGAACAGTGTCCTAGCGGGGGTGGGAGGATGTTAGGTTAGGTTAGGGTTAGGGAAGAAAAAAAATTATAAAGGCAGGATTGGATTCTTGATTACTACCTAATTCTTTCTCTTCACATTAATTCATGATGTTGTAAATAGAATATACATATGTACTCTTATCTTCCTAAGTATTCCTTGATATATACTTAATTTCCATTCCTTACTATTATACAAAAAATTATGAGGCTTGAACCTTGAACTTAATTTTTCACATAAGCTTAACCTCCTTTCCACTTTAATGTCTCTAAACAATAATAATTTGTATAACCTCATATTAATTTGACATTAAACTTAACCTCCTTTGCATTCTTATGTCTCTAAACCAATAGTAATTTTTATATTCTCAGCACATGGACAACTAGCTGACCCACACCACAGCCACACCACCTATCAAGGATTATATACACCCACCTACTTACTACTACTACCCAACCCTACCCTACCCTACCCTACCCTACCCTACCCTACCCTACCCTACCCTACCCTACCCTACCCTACCTTACCTTACCTTATCCTACCCTACTCTACCCTACCATAACCTAACCTAACCTAACCTACCAAGGATTATATACACCAACCTACTTACTACTACTATCCTACCCTAACCTAACCTAACCTACCTACTCTAAGCTACCCTACCCTAACCTAACTTAACCTAACCTACTTTAACCACCTACTAACCACCACATTCTTCCAGGCTTTTCACACCAGTAAGCCGTTCCTGCCAAGTTTTATCACTGTTGGTCTACTCAAAGGATACATTTTTACTGGCGATAAGAAGAAAAGCTGGTAAATGATTCTCCGAGTAGCCAGCTCTTCCTTGCCATGGACTCAACAAGATCTAACAAGTGGACAAGGAATATTTTAAATGAGCTTGATCTGAATCCTAATATTATCATGTGTGCCCAAAGAGGTATGTATAGTTAGAGTTATAATTATTCAATGTATAGCTGTTCGGATCATGTCATGTATATCTAATAGTGTTATTCCAATGTTGTTGAAAATATGTAATGTATACGTAATTATTAGTCTTAGACCAAATATTCATAATAATGGTTGTAGAGTTTAATTAGGTCTTTCAGATTCTGCAATGATATTTCCAATATCTCTAATAGCTTTTGAGAAAATAAGGAGGAAAGTTAGGTTTTGGAAAAAATATACGGTTTCATTTTACTGTGTAATTATTAGTCATAGAACAAATATTCATAATAACAGATGTAAAATTTAATTAGGCCTATCAGATGCTGCAATGATATTTCTAATATCTCTAATAGCTTTCAAGGAAATTATGTTTTGGAAAAAAGATACGGTTTAATTTTACTGCGTAATTAATATTCATAAAATAATTATTCATAATAACAGTTGTAAAGCTTAACTAGGTCTATCAGATACTGTAATGATATTTCTAATATCTCTAATAACATTCGAGAAAATGAGGAAGAAAGTCATGTTTTGGATAAAAGATACAGTTTAGATTTACTGTGTAATTATTAGTCATAGAATAAATATTCACAATGAAAATTATAGTTTAATTAGGTCTATCAGATGCTGCAATGATATTTACAATATCTCTAATAGCTTCCGAGAAAATTTGAACAAAATATATTTTTTGGAAAAAAGATGTGGTTTAATTTTACTGAGTAATTATTATACATAGAACAAATATTCATTATGACAGTTGTAGAGTTTAATTAGGTCTATCAAATGCTACAATGATATTTCCAATATCTCTAGTAGCTTCCAAGAAAATTAGAACGAAATCTATTTTTTGGAAAAAAGATACGGTTTAATTTTACTGCGTAATTATTATAGATAGAACAAATATTCATTATGACAGTTGTAGAGTTCAATTAGATCTATCAGATGCTGCAATGATATTTCCAATATCTCTAATAGCTTTCGAGAAAATGAGGAAGAAAAAATAAGTGATAGTTTCATTTTATTGCTAAATATGATCTAAGAACAAATATTCATTATGACAGTTGTAGAGTTTAATTAGGTCTATCAGATGCTGCAATGATATATCCAATATCTCTAGTAGCTTCCGAGAAAATTAGAACGAAATCTAATTTTTTGGAAAATGATATGGTTTAATTTTACTGCGTAATTATTATACATAGAACAAATATTCATTATGACTGTTCTTGAGTTTAATTTGGTTTCTCAGATGCTGCAATGAAATTTCCAATATCTCTAATAGCTTCCAAGAAAATTAGAACAAAATCTATTATTTGGAAAAAAGATACGGTATAATTTTACTGAGTAATTATTATACATAGAACAAATATTCATTATTACTGTTGTAGAGTTTAATTAGGTCTATCAGATGCTGCAATGATATTTCCAATATCTCAAATAGCTTCTGAGAAAATTAGAACGAAATCTATTATTTTTTTAAAGATATAGTTTAATTTTACTGCTTAATTATTATACATAGAACAAATATTCATTATGACAGTTGTAGAGTTTAATTAGGTCTATCAGATGCTGCAATGATATTTCCAATATCTCTAATAGCTTCCGAGGAAATTAGAATGAAATATATTTTTTGGAAAAAAAGATACGGTTTAATTTTACTGCGTAATTATTATACATAGAACAAATATTCATTATGACAGTTGTAGAGTTTAATTAGGTCTATCAGATGCTGCAATGATATTTTCAATATCTCTAATAGCTTCTGAGAAAATTAGAATGAAATCTATTTTTTGGAAAAAAGATACGGTTTAATTTTACTGCGTAATTATTATGCATAGAACAAATATTCTTGATGACAGTTGTAGAGTTTAATTAGGTCTATCAGATTCTGCAATGATCTTTCCAATTATTCTAATAGCTTTCGAGAAAATGAGGAGGAAAATCATGTTTAAGAAAAAAGATATGGTTTAATTTTACTGCATAATTATCCGTCATAGAATAAATATTCATAATTACAGTTTTAGAGTTTAATTAGGTCTATCAGATGCTGCAATGATATTTCCAATATCTAATAGTGTTCGAGAAAATTAGGAAGAAAATCTTGTTTTGGATAAAAGATACGGTTTAATTTTACTGCGTAATTATTAGTCTTAGAATAAATATGCATAATGATAGTTTTAGAGTTAAATTAGGTCTATCAGATGGTGTAATGATATTTCCAATATCTCTAATAGTTTTTGAGAAAATGAGGAAGAAATTCATGTTATGGAAAAAAGATACTGTTTCATTTTACTGTGTATTTTTTTTCTTAGAACAAATATTCATAATGACAGTTGTAGAGTTCAATTAGGTCTAGCAGATGCCCTAATGATATTTCCAATATCTCTAATAGCTTTTGAGAAACGGAGGAAGAAAGTCGTGTTTTGGAAAAATTATATTGTTTCATTTTACTGCTCACGTACCTGTAATTGTCTTTATAAAACTTTACCACTGTATAAATTTGTTTAAGTTAAAGCTCTTCAGAGGAGATGATGTTTTTTGTCTATCACGAGATAATTTTTAATGGGAAAAAAATCCGTATAACTCATTACACATTAATAGAAGACACCAAAGCTTGCTCTAAACCCAAATTATTGTGTTACCATCATCAATTTTGTGTTGCAGTTGGCTATGTCTCAGCAATGAGCATCTTACGAGCCTCTCAAGGTGAACTGGAAGAGAAGTTGGGATTATCTGCATTCCATATCAGAAACTTCACTGATGCTGTTGTCTCATACGTTCTACCCAAGAAAATATCAGGTATAGTGAACTGCTGTTATCAATCCTGAGATGATGCATTACTTGAATGCATTACTATAAAATGCCATTAGAGTCTGCATTTGATATTGTGTTTTATGACCAATGATGTTCAATTTTTCACTTATTTTTCAATAATAATAATAATAATAATGATATATACTTTGTTTAGCATTTTTGTGTAATACAGAAAAGAAACTTGCTTTGGATTGGGCTCTTACTTCTTTCTTAAGGAACATACATACTTATAAAACTGCAGATATACATGAAAAATTACACTGCAACACATTTACACATTTCTACACATATTTGATTTGATTTGATGATATATGATGTGTTTCTCCAGCCTGGGATATGAGTGAGTTAGGTGAGGTGCATCCAAAGTACATCAGCACTGGGTGTCACCAGTTAGATCGCTTCCTGGGCGGGGGAGTGCCTGTCCGCGGCATCACTGAGGTCACAGGAGAAAGTGGGAGTGGCAAGACACATATAGCACTACAGCTGTCATTATGTGCACAGCTGCCTCCTGCTGCTGGTGGCTTAGGAAAAGGTAGTTTGGATTTTAGGTTAGGTTGAAAATAAAAATAAAAATGAATAATAATAAGATTAATTATATGATCTGAGAGGCAGTTTAGCAATGTAAATTAACAGTTTATTTATAGTAATAATAATGATAATAAACGGTTTAGTGATAAGATATGTGCAGCCTAAGAGCTGAACATATACAGTAGGAAGTGTTCAAAAAGATGGGGTTGAAAAATAAATAATAACAATGATAAATAATAATAATAGTAATGATAATGATAATTGATTTAATGTACTGTATTTTGACTGTTACAGGTGTTGCTTATATATGCACCGAGTCCCAGTTTCCAGCTACAAGACTCCAGCAAATGATGAAACACTTCAAACTCAAGCACAGTCAAGGACAACACTCCTACTCGGATCATATATTTGTTCACCACATCCCAGACATGGTGACTACTATTACTACTACTACTACTACTACTACTACTATTATTACTGTTACTATTACTATTACAACTATTACTATTACTACTAATACTATTACTATGACTATTACTGTTACTATTTCCATGACTATTACTGTTACTATTATTGTATTGATGCCAGAATCATTACTACATGTCACAGATCACAAGTTCACTCTCCAAAATTACTTAATTCTTTAACACATTCACCTTTCCTTATCACACACACACACACACACACACACACACACACACACACACACACACACACACACACACACACACACACACACACACACACACACCCATGCACGCACCCACCCACCCACCCACCCACCCACCCCCACCCACCCACCCACCCACCCACGCACGCACGCACGCACGCACGCACGCACGCACGCACGCACGCACGCACGCACGCACGCACGCACGCACGCACGCACGCACGCACGCACGCACACACACACACACACACACACACACACACACACACACACACACACACACACACACACACACACACACACACACACACACACACACACACACACACACACACACACACACACTGTTCTATGTATGCAGTTATTCCTTACACTTTTTAATAAGACCTTGAACCATTTTATTCCTTTTCACCTTCCTCACTACTCATCCATCACAAATTTTTACTTTATGCAATATGATACTGTAATAATAATAATAATATATATACTGTACTTTATTTTGTCTGTGTAATACAGAAAACAAAACTTGCTCTTGATTGGGCTCTTACTTCTTTCTTAAGGAAATAACATACTTATAAAACTACAGGATGTACAAGTAAAACTACAGTAAAAGATAACTAAAAATTAACCTTGTAGATGAATTAAAACCCTACAAACATACATCTATCCTTATTACCAGGATAGTTTAGTGGACTGTGTAAGGTACCAGCTGCCTTGCCTAATATCCAAGCATGGCATCGGCTTAGTGGTGGTGGACTCTGTGGCGTCTCCATTCAGAGCTGAGGAGAACAGTGTAGAGAACAAGAGTCTGCTTCACACACTGGGCTACAGGCTGCATCAATTAGCTGCTACTCATCGTATTGCTATTGTTGCTATTAACCAGGTGTGTTTTGTCCTTAATACTATGTGCATGTTAGGTTAAGTTCATCTTAATTTTGATTCTTACTTGATTACTATTGCCATTGTTGATATTGACCAACAAATGTATGTGTCATCTTCATAAAGGTAACACTCACATTTTATTTTTATTTTATTTAGTTTTTTATTATTGTTTCTTGCAGGTGACTTCTAACATGGGAAGTAATAATCTGTGCGGTCACTCTGGAGATGTGGTACCAACGTTAGGTTTGAGCTGGGCCAACTTAGTGACAACAAGACTCATGGTTAGTCGTACTCAATCCTACGTGACAGCTGAACAAGGGCAAGCCACAACACCTGCCCAGAAACACTCTAATAAAATGGTAGTGAAGTATAATATCAGAGAACTTGAAGTGGTATTCTGTCCTTGGTTAGATAGGAAGTCATGTCGTTTTGTTGTGACTAATAAAGGTATTGAAGATGTAGAATAAACTGATTTTTTTATTTGATGTGTTTTATTTGTGTTTAGTTATTACGTTTTTGTCTCAGAATTACCTTAGAAATGTAGTATGATTATTATAGTTGTTATTTCAAGACATATTTCATTTGACTGCTCTATTTTCTTCATAAATGGAAATATTTTAAGTGACGATCATATAAGAGGTAGAAAGTTGTTTTTATTCTACTGTAGAGTATTTATAATTGTACATTAAATATTTATAATGTCCCAGCACTACATGTTCATTCGACCTTCCCGCCAAATGATCATTGCTTTAGCGACTGGGGCATCATCACTCAGTGATTGGGTCTGTTGCATTAGTTTTTTTTTTTATTTGATTTCATTATTTTCACCTATATAAAATCCTTTCTGAAAAATACCCAAGGGAAGTAGGATAATTTTGTTTTTATTTGTTGTATCATATAGCTACCAGTAATCAAAAGGTAAGGAAGAATAATGATGTTCAATTTGCAGGTTATATTATTATCAAACTAGTAGAAAGATAAATTTTTGCTCATAGGTTGCATAGCCTCAAATAATTATGTCAGTCCAATAATGGACTGACTATTACTAAAACGTTTTATTCGGCTCACATCACATGATCTTTTACATTTACTTTTAAGGTGATTGTATTATATTTTATCAACAATTCATATTTATCATTACGTTATATCAATTTTTCTATGTCAATGAATAATGTGTAGGTGTAATAGACAATAGTCGAGCCGAAGTAGTATATAATGTCAGCTGTTCAGTAAGGTGGCGAGGTGAGGCGGCGAGCACGTGGCTGTGAAGTGTTTACTGTTTAGACAACCAGGCGGTGCAACACTGACACACTGTTATATATCTATTTGTGGGGACTAGGGACGTGCATACACAATGGTTCTCAAAAGTAAGTATATAGTGTGTTATTTATTGTGTACAGTGCCATGTATTAATGTGTTTGTTTATTTTATTTTTTTTTAGAATGTTACTTGATTGTGCTTTTTTTTTCATATATACTGTACTGTTTTATTAATCTATATACAATGTTTTGACGTCACCATTAACATAGTCGTAATAATAGTTCATTATTTGGTGTAGATGGGAGACAAAACTTGACTCGTGTGTTACTATATTTGGTATTAATTTACAGCTTCACCTTAATGCTCTAGAGAATTGAGGGTAAATCTGCATAACTACTGCTCTAACGATATCGATATAAATATGAAATCGTACATAGTATATTTAATGAACCGAACACATCTGTGAAAGTCTCAGGCAGTGCTCGTTATTATTTACCTCACAAAGCGTCTTGGAAGTTAGGTTAAGGTTAGGTTAGATTGGGTTGTTTAAACTTTCTATATTTTATCACCCAAAAGTTAGGCATTTCATCTTAGATTTTTTTTCCCTGGATTGGCATATATTGTAATTTTGCTTATAATGACGAGCACCGCCTGAAATCTTCACGGATGTGTTAAGTACACTATGTATAGTATGTAGGGGTAAATCTTACTAATAGCATCTCCTCACGGATCACCAAAATATTGACATAGGTGATAATGTATGTAATGTACAACACATTAGTGGTGGTTTTATTTTGGGGACGGCCTTAATATGGCCACAGAGACTCTTTAAAAATCTGGTAGGTGTCTCAAATTCGAAGTCCACACAGATGTTAAGATAAATGACATATTTTGACAAAATTCGAAATGTATGGGGTTTACATAAAAAACATATTGAATATAAAAGAAAGAGCAGGAGACGTTCGTTTTATTGAGCTATAATGACATTGAATTGTCATATAATTATAGATGTAGGAGTGTAAAGAATTATGCATTAATTTCTTTCATAAAATTTTAATTTTCTTCATAAGTATTTAAGTTATTGAAAAGATGATGACAATATGAGATAGACATTATCAAGCTCCATAACTTTACTTGTATACAGTATTTACATAGTAAAATGGGAAAACCTTTTTCAACCTCGATTCCGGTGGAATTTACGGGCCACAAAATAACTAACGTTTTCCACCTATTTGACTTTGGTAGAAATCATGTTATTTTGAATAACTCAAAAAGTATGAGGTTTATGTCAAAAATGTAAAGAATAGTATCCTCCTTTCCTTCCATCTTACAACTGGCCTTCCTCTCCTCGTAGGACCTTCAATTTCACTCACACTTTCTTCACAACCACTCACTCGGTGCTACTTTGCCTTGTTATCTACAAGGAAAAATATATCCACACCATACATTGGCTTGTTATCTACAAGGAAATAGTATCTACACAATACAAATTTTTATTTTGGAATGATATCTACATAGTAAATCATATTATGACAAAGAAAATTTAATTGAATTGGTTAGGTTAGGTTAACCTAACCTCTAGATCGCATACCAAAGTAGATTCATGACACGTAGATAACAAGTCAAAGTAGCACCAGTAAATATATACGTAAGTGAATTATGTGGATTTTTCCTCATCATCTTTACTTTACATATTTGTCTTAAGTTTGAATTCATGAATATCAAACCATCTATTATTATTATTATTATTATTATTATTATTATTATTATTATTACAGAGAAGGGATCAAAGCGGCAAACGCTGAAACTTAAATACAAGATCCAAAAGAAGGTCAAGGAACACCACAAGAAACTAAAGAAAGAGAAGAAAAAACACCCAGAAAAATTCAGGAGTAAGTCAACTCTATATTTATATTTATTTCACTTCAATTTGTCATAAACTTTCAGGAGCAACTTGTCTTTATTTCTATATATATTTCACTTCTATTTGTCATACATTACAAGTTTAAGTCAGCATGTACATCAGTGTGAGGTTAGGTTAGGTTAGATTGTGATGTAAATTTGTGTTGATATTTTCCAGAGCACATTAAAGACCCAGGTGTTCCCAAGACGCTTCCTTTCTATGACAAGGTGATCCAGGAGGCGGAGGCAGCTAAGGAGGCACAGGAGCGGCGGAGAGAGGAAGCAAAAGTACGGCGCAAGGAACAAAGAGATCAGTTTTTAGCCAAGAAGAGAGATATTGGGTGAGTGAATGAGTGAGAGTTCTCATGAATGCTGTATAATGTTGAAGTGATGTATTCTTTGCAGTTCCTTGTTTTTGACTCTGTTAATATGTATCATGCCACACAACACATACTCCTTAAGCATTTCATTTCTATTATTATATTATGTTCAATCTCTTTCTTTCTGCCTCTCCAATATTCCATTCTTCCCTCCTACAAACACCTCTACATTCATTCAAAGTAATCCACATCAAAACACACTACTCATTCCTTCCTACCTTTCCTACTGCATTTATTGTACACCTCACCTTTGCATCTATTCCTTCCTTCTCGGGTTGAATCATTTGTGTGGTGCATTAGCCTATCAACAGTACTGTGAGTAGTGTCTAGAACATATTGTCCTGCATAGGAAATTCAGGTTACAGTGTTATGGTGTGGCAACTTGGTAACCCTTTGGATATAGTATAAGATTATGCCAGGTTTTTATTTTCAAAGACAGTGAAATAATGTTTTTTTATTTCCAATATATATATATATATATATATATATATATATATATATATATATATATATATATATATATATTTTTTTTTTTATAGGAACATCAATGAGCTGCTGAGTACTGCTGAGGAGCGTGGAGCCAAGTTTGAGGCTAAACAGAGCTCAGCAACTGGGGAAGAGTTGCTCAGTGACAGATCTGCTAAAGCATATTACAAGGAATTTAAGAAGGTAAATGTGCGGTAGTGTTTTTAAGAAGGGAAGTGTGTGATGGTCTTTTTAAGGAGGTAAAGGTAAGGTGGGAGCACACGCTAAAGCCTCGTGTAGCTGCAGGCGTTCATCTCCCGTCACATTGGCCTTTGGTGGCAATTAATCTGTGTATGTGTGATTGTCTTTTTAAGAAAGTAAAGGTTAGCCTTGGAAGTGTGTGTTCCTGTGTGGATTGAAGTTTACAAATTGAAAGATTATTGAAGTAGAAAAATAACTTATGTATGATGTAAATAGAACAGGAAGACAGAATAATTTGAGTTTTGTTTTGAATTGATACCAGAATGACTTGCTTTGTAATTACTTTCCATTGTGTATTTGAATATATAGTTTTCTCTTGACCCTTGGAGGATGTTCCCAATTTCACCCCCCCCCCTCCTGCTCCCCTAGGTGGTGGAGGCTGCAGACGTCATCCTGGAAGTGCTTGACGCCCGTGATCCTGCCGGGTCCCGTGTGCCCCAGCTTGAGTCTGCCATCACGAGCCAGCCTGGGAAGAAGCTAGTGTTGGTGCTGAACAAGGCTGACCTGGTTCCCCGAGACAACCTGGAGGGATGGCTCAAGCACCTCCGCCACCACCACCCGGCCATCGCCTTCAAGTCCAGCACACAGATACAGAACTCACACCTGGCACAGACCACCACCAAGTAAGGACAGATATTGGTGTCGGGTTCACAATAAATGTTTATAAGGGAGTCGAGATTTATTATATTACAGTATGTTTTAGCCTCACAACCATTGCAGCTAACACCACACGTCCACAACACTTAATTAGCTACTTGTTGACAAAGTTAATTATTTTCTTCAGAATATTCAAGTCATCGAAGGATCTGCTGCAGTCGTCTCGTTGCCTAGGAGCGGACGTGTTACTGCAGCTGCTCAAGAACTACTGCCGCAACAAGGACATCAAGACAGCCATCACAGTGGGCGTCGTAGGCCTTCCCAACGTAGGGAAGAGCAGCCTTATCAACAGCCTCAAGCGCAGCAAGTCCTGTGGGGTCGGAGGCACGCCGGGCTTCACTAAGTAAGACTGGATGGGGCACAAGAGTAGGATTTAGGAAGGAATTAGTGATGAATTAAATGTTTTCTAGTGTGGAGGCTGTGTGGTGTCTTGACTGTGGTGTAAACATCCTGTGGGGGACATCCTGTGGGTCTGTGGTTCGTCTCTCTCTCTCTCTCTCTCTCTCTCTCTCTCTCTCTCTCTCTCTCTCTCTCTCTCTCTCTCTCTCTCTCTCTCTCTCTCTCTCTCTCTCTCTCTCTCTCTCTCTCTCTCTCTCTCTCTCTCTCTCTCTCTCTCTCTCTCTCTCTCTCTCTCTCTCTCTCTCTCTCTCTCTCTCTCTCTCTCTCTCTCTCTCTCTCTCTCTCTCTCTCTCTCTCTCTCTCTCTCTCTCTCTCTCTCTCTCTCTCTCTCTCTCTCTCTCTCTCTCTCTCTCTCTCTCTCTCTCTCTCTCTCTCTCTCTCTCTCTCTCTCTCTCTCTCTCTCTCTCTCATGATGATGCATACTTACAGGTCAATGCAAGAGGTTCAGCTGGACTCCAAGATCAAGTTGCTGGACTGCCCTGGTATTGTGCTTCCTGGAGGTGATGCTTCAGACGCGGCGGCAGCTCTCAGGAACGCTGTCAAAATAGAGAATTTAGATGATCCCGTCACACCTGTTGATGCCATTCTTCAGCGGGCAGACAAGAAACAGGTACTTCATTAATTATTTTGTGTAATGTTTTATTAGAATTATATATAAACATTGCCTTGATCACACTTTTTTTCTACTTATTTCATTATCTGTAATTTCTGCTAAATCTTTGTGTCTTTAGAAACATTATAATTGGCATAAAGCTGTAGAAAGGTTAAAACTAGCACAGTACAGGCAGGAAATGCATTGACTCTTCCCATAATGTAATAAGAAAACCCACGAATACTTCAAATTATTACATGAACCTAATTTACATTGAAGCCATAATTATTTCCTTATATATATAAAATTTCAGCTCATGATCTACTACCAACTACCGACTTTCAAGACCACTGATCAGTTCTTGGCCGTGTTAGCCAAGCGTCTCGGGAAACTCAAGAAGAAAGGCATCCCTAACAAGGAAATGGCGGCCAGAAAAGTGTTATATGATTGGAATGTGTAAGTAAATACTCTTCACTATTAACGACTTAACAGAATTAGTGGCATTTATCTATGATTTATAACTAATTGTAATATTTTATGATGACCATGTAGTTACTTTCAATGACTTCAGTATTAATGGCTACACATACTAAGGTTGTAATATTTTTTGACCATCTAGTTACTTGTCATGACTATTTTTCTTTCCTTCTACAGCGGTCTCATTAAGTACTACACACAACCTCCTGTAGCCACTAAGACAGAAGTGGGGTCAGCGTTAGTCTCTGAACTGGGCCAAGAGTTTGACCTTGATAGCTTGGCCTCAGAGGAAGGGTCTATGATGAAAGCTCTGCCCATCTTTAGACCTTCACAGACTATGGTGGTTGAGTCTCTAGGTCCCGTTGTGGAGGTTAGAGAGACAGAAAACATGGAAAATGAAGACAGTAATGATGAAATGGATGATGCCAGCGAGGAAGAAGAAGAAGAACAGTTGGTAGGTTATTGATACCCACTAACTCTCTGCTGCCCTCTAACCTAACTACTAATCAAAGTAAAGGTGTTGTAAGGATACTACCACCATATATGCAAGTTGTAAAAGGCAAGCTTATAGGAGTGAACAAAAGGTAGTCTCTCCTCTCTATGGAAAGACAGACATAAAGGGGGAACTGCTCTTAATTCTGATTCCACTCTATCATCAGCATTCCCCAGACTCAAATTTCTACCTAACATTCATCTCCCTTACAACTCTATCCATGTTAATATTGAACAACAAAGGCATATAACACTTACCTGATGTAGCTCAATGCGAACAGGAAACAATACGCTCATTCGGTTTCCTCTCCCAACCTGGAAAAAATGCAAGCGTTACAAAATGACACTATGAATGTCTTGTCATGTAAACTATCTATGTCTTCTGATTCCTCTGTCACCTGTTTCCTACTTCCTTTTGTCTCTAAGTCCAAACCACCCAAAGAATACATGTGTTGACCTGACATTTCAATAACAAAGCTGCCAGCATCATGTAGGTGAATAATTCTTTATTTTCATTATACTATAGTTGTCCTTCCTTTCTTTTTGTAACAGTTGTCAAAGGAAGTCTGTGTCACCATGGACAAGGAGTCTAACAGCAAGGCGGAGGATGCCACAACAGAGAAGAAGGAACGCTGGGAGACAGAATTGAAGGAGTTCAACCCATCAACTATGTCCCAGAAACAATTCCAAAAGAAAGTGCAGAAGAAGGCGAGGAAAGAGAACAACCGCAACAAGAAGCGCACAGATGACCTCACGACAGCATTTGAAAATTTTTCCGGTTTGAAGGAATCTAATGAAGATTATGATTTCAATGATTATTTTGGCAAATAATGTATATTATTGAGAAATATAAACTTAAGCTTGATTTCTGACTTTTATTCAAAGAAATATTTAATTAGTTAACTTAGGAACTTTGGTAATACCTTAACGTGTATGATGTTATGGAACCAACCAAAAAGACTGCCTCACTCAAGGATTTGAGCTGCATTGCAATGGATTTGTCTGTAAAAGAAGGAGAGAGAGATATTTTGAGAGCTTAGAGGTGTAGTTAGTTAGTTAATGCAAAAAAGAGCAAGCGCCAGACATCTAAGGTGATATGGTGCTATGTTAATTTAAAAGTAGACTATAACAGAGATGATGAAAAGACAAATTATGGGGAGGGGAAAGAACAATTAATTATAGTTAAAGGAGTCTTGGAGTGGTAGAAGCTATACCTAAGAGATATAATTCTGTCATTCATTTCTAGAGAGAGGGGGGGGAAAGATTAATGAAAATGAAGGAAGAAATATAATTTAAGTAATTTATCTTATATCATATAATTAAATTCACTGAAATAATCATGAAAAATATCAAATATTGTTGTCTATTTTCCTCAACTTCCTTAACTTCCATGTATATTCTTTTGTAATGACTCTTACAGCTCAAAGCAGTTCATAATTATGCTTTACAACACATTTAACCATCCTACAGACCCTCGAGGATTTGTAAAATCAATCACAACCTATGGTGTATTTTCGTCACTTTCTTCTCGGTGAAAACTATTTTTTTTATTTGCTAATGGATTTTGATATTTTTAAACTATATTGGAATAATGAAATACTTTCAGCTAAGTTTCAGGTCATTTCACCAGAAACATTTATTTCTAAAAAATTAATTGATTTAGTTTGAAAAAATACTAAAGTTATTGTGAATTTAATATTTCACCAATGTTGATGAAAATCATATCAGATATTCCTTATAAAATTACCAATTTATATACAAAGAAAATTACCAATTTATATACAAAGCACTCAGTTCAGTTGGGATCTTAGTTTAAATGCTAATATTTTTTGTTTAATGGTATCATTTTTTAAGTAAATAAATATTTTCATGAGATAGATACCTCTCAAATATAACAGAGTTATGCTGTAATAGCATAAATATTTTTCTTTTTTTCAAACCATATCTCATTCCAATCCTACGCATAGTTTGTTTTTTCATTATTTCTCGTACTTATCCATAATCGACTTAATCGATGTTAGGACCACATATAGTCTTAACTTGCACAATAAGGATATAGCTTCTGGACATGTGTAGCCTTAGGCTATTTACCATGTCGCATTCCCATGGGAGCAATCTTTACACACCTATACCTTCCTCTCTCTCTCTCTCTCTCTCTCTCTCTCTCTCTCTCTCTCTCTCTCTCTCTCTCTCTCTCTCTCTCTCTCTCTCTCTCTCTCTCTCTCTCTCTCTCTCTGACACACACACACACCTATTTGTATATTAAAATTCTGTCTTATAAGTTAATTTCTATTAACTTTTTAAATACAAATAAATGTTAGAATTATTGAGAGAGAGAGAGAGAGAGAGAGAGAGAGAGAGAGAGAGAGAGAGAGAGAGAGAGAGAGAGAGAGAGAGAGAGAGAGAGAGAGAGAGAGAGAGAGAGAGAGAGAGAGAGAGATTATTTGAGGATTAAGATGAAGGACGGGTCACTGGAGGTCAGCTAATGACAGATCACATGAAAAAGGAGATGACGTATGTCGTCTGATTCAGTATTTTGGTTAGGAAGAGCCTGGTACTCTCCCTGCCATCAGTGTTAATGTTAGGGAGAGCCTTGTAGGGATTCCAAGGGACTGTACGTAAAAATACACTAGTTGTGACGTATAACAAGTGAACTAGAATGACCTGGTTGGGTCGTTTCATTGTTACTCTTCTACATTAAATTCTCTGCTGTGATGACTACGAAAATGTACCCATGTTACTTAGCTGGTGGTAGTGCGTGTATTGCTATATCTTTATTCTTTTATTGACACAAATTAAGCCGTTCTGGTCTTCTAAATGATAATTTTTTACACTGACGCAACTCACCGGGCAGTAGATGTTTGTAGAGAACTTCCACGATGTGTTTGGCAGTATTCAAATTAGGTCTATCATATGCTGCAATGATATTTCCAATATCTCTAATAGCTATCGAAAAAACGAGAAAATGGTTTTGGAAAAAATATACGGTTTAATTTTATTGCGTAATTATCGGTCATAGAACAAATATTCATAATTACAGTTGTAGAGTTTTATTAGATCTATCAGATGCTGCAATGATATTTCCAATATCTCTAATAGCTTTCGAGAAAAGGAGGAAATTATTTTGGAAAAAATATACGGTTTAATTTTATTGCGTAATTATCAGTCATAGAACAAATATTCATAATTACAGTTGTAGAGTTTAATTAGGTATATCAGATGCTGCAATGATATATCCAATATCTCTAATAGCTATCGAGAAAACGAGGAAATTGTTTTGTAAAAAATATACGGTTTAATTTTATTGAGTAATTATCGGTCATAGAACAAATATTCATAATTACCGTTGTAGAGTTTAATTAGGCCTATCAAATGCTGCAATGATATTTCCAATATCTCTAATAGCTTTCGAGAAAAGGATTAAATTGTTTTGGAAAAAATATACGGTTTAATTTTACTGCGTAATTATCAGTCATAGAACAAATATTCATAATTACAGTTGTAGAGTTTAATTAGGTCTATCAGATGCTGCAATGATATTTCCAATATCTCTAATAGCTATCGAGAACAGGAGGAAATTGTTTTGGAAAGAATATACGGTTTAATTTTATTGCGTAATTATGGGTCATAGAACAAATATTCATAATTACAGTTGTATAGTTTAATTAGGTCTATCAGATGCTGCAATGATATTTCCAATATCTCTAATAGCTTTCGAGAAAAGAAGGAAATAGTTTTGAAAAAAATATACGGTTTAATTTTACTGCGTAATTATCAGTCATAGAACAAATATTCATAATTACAGTTGTAAAGTTTAATTAGGTCTATCAGATGCTGCAATGATATTTCCAATATCTCTAATAGCTATCGAAAAAACGAGGAAATTGTTTTGGAAAAAATATACGGTTAAATTTTATTGCGTAATTATCGGTCATAGAACAAATATTCATAATTACAGTTGTAGAGTTTAATTAGGTCTATCAGATGCTGCAATGATAATTCCAATATCTGTAATAGCTTTCGAGAAAAGGAGGAAATAGTTTTATAAAAAATATACGGTTTAATTTTACTGCGTAATTAACAGTCATAGACAATTATACATAATTACAGTTGTAGATTTTAATTAGGTCTATCAGATGCTGCAATGATATTTCCAATATCTCTAATAGCTATCGAGAAAACGAGCAAATTGTTTTTGAAAAAATATACGGTTTAATTTTATTACGTAATTATCGGTCATAGAACAAATATCCATAATTACAGTTGTAGATTTTAATTTGGTCTATTAGATGCTGCAATGATATTTCCAATATCTCTAATAGCTTTCGAGAAAAGGAGGAAATTGTTTTGGAAAAAATATACGGTTTAATTTTACTGCGTAAATATCAGTCATAGAACAAATATTCATAATTACAGTTGTAGAGTTTAATTAGGTCTATCAGATGCTGCAATGATATTTCCAATATCTCTAATAGCTTTCGAGAAAGGAAGGAAATTGTTTTGGAAAAAAATATACGGTTTAATTTTACTGCGTAATTATCAGTCATAGAACAAATATTCATAATTACAGTTGTAGAGTTTAATCAGATCTATCAGATGCTGCAATGATATTTCCAATATCTCTAATAGCTTTCGAGAAAAGGAGGAAATTGTTTTGGAAAAAAAAATACGGTTTAATTTTATTGCGTAATTATCGGTCATAGAACAAATATTCATAATTACAGTTGTAGAATTTAATTAGGTCTATCAGATGCTGCAATGATATCTCCAATATCTCTAATAGCTATCGAGAAAACGAGGAAATTGTTTTGGAAAAAAATATACGGTTTAATTTTATTGCGTAATTATCGGTCATAGAACAAATATTCATAATTACAGTTGTAGAGTTTAATTAGGTCTATCAGATGCTGCAATGATATTTCCAATATCTCTAATAGCTTTCGAGAAAAGGATGAAATTTTTTTGGAAAAAATATACGGTTTAATTTTACTGCGTAATTATCAGTCATAGAACATATATTCATAATTACAGTTGTAGAGTTTAATTAGGTCTATTAGATGCTGCAATGATATTTCCAATATCTCTAATAGGTATTGAAAAAACGAGGAAATTGTTTTGGAAAAAATATACGGTTTAATTTTATTGCGTAATTATCGGACATAGAACAAATATCCATAATTACAGTTGTAGTGTTTAATTATATCTATCAGATGCTGATTAGATATTTCCAATATCTCTAATAGCTTTCGAGAAAAGGAGGAAATTGTTTTGGATAAAATATACGGTTTAATTTTACTGCGTAAATATCAGTCATAGAACAAATATTCATAATTACAGTTGTAGAGTCTATCAGATGCTGCAATGATATTTCCAATATCTCTAATAGCTTTCGAGAAAAGAAGAAAATTGTTTTGGAAAAAAATATACGGTTTAATTTTACCGCGTAATTATCTGTCATAAAACAAATATTCATAATTATAGTTGTAGAGTTTAATTAGATCTATCAGATGCTGCAATGATATTTCCAATATCTCTAATAGCTTTCGAGAAAACGAGGAAATTGTTTTGGAAAAAATATACGGTTTAATTTTATTGCGTAATTATCGGTCATAGAACAAATATTCATAATTACAGTTGTAGAGTTTAATTAGGTCTATCAGATGCTGCAATGATATTTCCAATATCTCTAATAGCTTTCGAGAAAAGGAGGAAATTGTTTTGGAAAAAATATACGGTTTAATTTTATTGCGTAATTATCAGTCATAGAACAAATATTCATAATTACAGTTGTAGAGTTTAATTAGGTCTATCAGATGCTGCAATGATATTTCCAATATCTCTAATAGCTATCGAGAAAAGGAGGAAATTGTTTTGGAAAAAATATACGGTTTAATTTTATTGCGTAATTATCGGTCATAGAACAAATATTCATAATTACAGTTGTAGAGTTTAATTAGGTCTATCAGATGCTGCAATGATATTTCCAATATCTCTAATAGCTATCGAGAAAACGAGGAAATTGTTTTGGAAAAAATATACGGTTTAATTTTATTGCGTAATTATGGGTCATAGAACAAATATTCATAATTACAGTTGTAGAGTTTAATTTGGTCTATCAGATGCTGCAATGATATTTCCAATATCTCTAATAGCTTTCGAGAAAAGGAGGAAATTGTTTTGGAAAAAATATACGATTTAATTTTACTGCGTAATTATCAATCATAGAACAAATATTTATAATTACAGATGTAGAGTTTAATTAGGTCTATCAGAAGCTGCAATGATATTTCCAATATCTCTAATTGCTATCGAGAAAAGGAGGAAATTGTTTTGGAAAAAATATACGGTTTAATTTTACTGCGTAATTATCAGTAATAGAACATATATTCATAATTACAGTTGTAGAGTTTAATTATGTCTATCAGATGCTGCAATGATATTTCCAATATCTCTAATAGCTATCGAGAAAACGAGGAAATTGTTTTGGAAAAAATATACGGTTTAATTTTATTGCGTAATTATCGGTCATAGAACAAATATTCATAATTACAGTTGTAGAGTTTAATTAGATCTATCAGATGCTGCAATGATATTTCCAATATCTCTAATAGCTTTCGAGAAAAGGAGGAAATTGTTTTTGAAAAAATATACGGTTTAATTTTACTGCGTAAATATCAGTCATAGCACAAATATTCATAATTACAGTTGTAGAGTTTAATTAGGTCTATCAGATGCTGCAATGATATTTCCAATATCTCTAATAGCTTTCGAGAAAAGGAGGAAATTGTTTTGGAAAAAATATACGGTTTAATTTTATTGCGTAATTATCAGTCATAGAACAAATATTCATAATTACAGTTGTAGAGTTTAATTAGGTCTATCAGATGCTGGAATGATATTTCCAATATCTCTAATAGCTATCGAAAAAACGAGGAAATTATTTTGGAAAAAATATACGGTTTAATTTTATTGCGTAATTATCGGTCATAGAACAAATATTCATAATTACAGTTGTAGAGTTTAATTAGATCTATCAGATGGTGCAATGATATTTCCAATATCTCTAATAGCTTTCGAGAAAAGGAGGAAATTATTTTGGAAAAAATATACGGTTT
This sequence comes from Cancer borealis, assembly GCA_036785275.1. Taxonomy (NCBI): domain Eukaryota; kingdom Metazoa; phylum Arthropoda; class Malacostraca; order Decapoda; family Cancridae; genus Cancer; species Cancer borealis. Next base: position 28,992 of record JAXIVD010001670.1, read on the forward strand.
AATTTTATTGCGTAATTATCAGTCATAGAACAAATATTCATAATTACAGTTGTAGAGTTTAATCAGATCTATCAGATGCTGCAATGATATTTCCAATATCTCTAATAGCTTTCGAGAAAAGGAGGAAATTGTTTTGGAAAAAAAAATACGGTTTAATTTTATTGCGTAATTATCGGTCATAGAACAAATATTCATAATTACAGTTGTAGAATTTAATTAGGTCTATCAGATGCTGCAATGATATCTCCAATATCTCTAATAGCTATCGAGAAAACGAGGAAATTGTTTTGGAAAAAATATACGGTTTAATTTTATTGCGTAATTATCGGTCATAGAACAAATATTCATAATTACAGTTGTAGAGTTTAATTAGTTCTATCAGATGCTGCAATGATATTTCCAATATCTCTAATAGCTTTCGAGAAAAGGAGGAAATTATTTTGGAAAAAATATACGGTTTAATTTTATTGCGTAATTATCGGTCATAAAACAAATATTCATAATTACAGATGTAGAGTTTAATTAGGTCTATAATTACAGATGTAGAGTTTAATCAGGTCTATCAGATGCTGCAATGATATTTCCAATATCTCTAATAGCTATCGAGAAAACGAGGAAATTGTTTTGGAAAAAATATACGGTGTAATTTTACTGCGTAATTATCAGTCATAGAACAAATATTCATAATTACAGTTGTAGAGTTTAATTAGGTCTATCAGATGCTGCAATGATATTTCCAATATCTCTAATAGCTATCGAAAAAACGAGGAAATTGTTTAGGAAAAAATATACGCTTTAATTTTATTGCGTAATTATCGGTCATAGAACAAATATTCATAATTACAGTTGTAGAGTTTAATTAGATCTATCAGATGCTGCAATGATATTTCCAATATCTCTAATAGCTTTCGAGAAAAGGAGGAAATTATTTTGGAAAAAATATACGGTTTAATTTTATTGCGTAATTATCGGTCATAGAACAACTATTCATAATTACCGTTGTAGAGTTTAATTAGGCCTATCAAATGCTGCAATGATATTTCCAATATCTCTAATAGCTTTCGAGAAAAAGATTAAATTGTTTTGGAAAAAATATACGGTTTAATTTTTCTGCGTAATTATCAGTCATAGAACAAATATTCATAATTACAGTTGTAGAGTTTAATTAGGTCTATCAGATGCTGCAATGATATTTCCAATATCTCTAATAGCTATCGAGAAAACGAGGAAATTGTTTGGGAAAAAATATACGCTTTAATTTTATTGCGTAATTATCGGTCATAGAACAAATATTCATAATTACAGTTGTAGAGTTTAATTAGGTCTATCAGATGCTGCAATGATATTTCCAATATCTCTAATAGCTTTCGAGAAAACGAGGAAATTGTTTTGGAAAAAATATACGGTTTAATTTTATTGCGTAATTATCGGTCATAGAACAAATATTCATAATTACAGTTGTAGAGTTTAATTAGGTCTATCAGATGCTGCAATGATATTTCCAATATCTCTAATAGCTTTCGAGAAAAGGAGGAAATTATTTTGGAAAAAATATACGGTTTAATTTTATTGCGTAATTATCGGTCATAGAACCAATATTCATAATTACAGATGTAGAGTTTAATTAGGTCTATAATTACAGATGTAGAGTTTAATCAGGTCTATCAGATGCTGCAATGATATTTCCAATATCTCTAATAGCTATCGAGAAAACGAGGAAATTGTTTGGGAAAAAATGTACGGTTTAATTTTACTGCGTAATTATCAGTCATAGAACAAATATTCATAATTACAGTTGTAGAGTTTAATTAGGTCTATCAGATGCTGCAATGATATTTCCAATATCTCTAATAGCTATCGAAAAAACGAGGAAATTGTTTAGGAAAAAATATACGCTTTAATTTTATTGCGTAATTATCGGTCATAGAACAAATATTCATAATTACAGTTGTAGAGTTTAATTAGATCTATCAGATGCTGCAATGATATTTCCAATATCTCTAATAGCTTTCGAGAAAAGGAGGAAATTATTTTGGAAAAAATATACGGTTTAATTTTATTGCGTAATTATCGGTCATAGAACAAATATTCATAATTACCGTTGTAGAGTTTAATTAGGCCTATTAAATGCTGGAATGATATTTCCAATATCTCTAATAGCTTTCGAGAAAAAGATTAAATTGTTTTGGAAAAAATATACGGTTTAATTTTTCTGCGTAATTATCAGTCATAGAACAAATATTCATAATTACAGTTGTAGAGTTTAATTAGGTCTATCAGATGCTGCAATGATATTTCCAATATCTCTAATAGCTATCGAGAAAACGAGGAAATTGTTTGGGAAAAAATATACGCTTTAATTTTATTGCGTAATTATCGGTCATAGAACAAATATTCATAATTACAGTTGTAGAGTTTAATTAGGTCTATCAGATGCTGCAATGATATTTCCAATATCTCTAATAGCTATCGAGAAAACGAGGAAATTGTTTGGGAAAAAATATACGGTTTAATTTTATTGCGTAATTATCGGTCATAGAACAAATATTCATAATTACCGTTGTAGAGTTTGATTAGGCCTATTAAATGCTGCAATGATATTTCCAATATCTCTAATAGCTTTCGAGAAAAAGATTAAATTGTTTTGGAAAAAATATACGGTTTAATTTTTCTGCGTAATTATCAGTCATAGAACAAATATTCATAATTACAGTTGTAGAGTTTAATTAGGTCTATCAGATGCTGCAATGATATTTCCAATATCTCTAATAGCTATCGAGAAAACGAGGAAATTGTTTGGGAAAAAATATACGCTTTAATTTTATTGCGTAATTATCGGTCATAGAACAAATATTAATAATTACAGTTGTAGAGTTTAATTAGGTCTATATGATGCTGCAATGATATTCCCAATATCTCTAATAGCTATCGAGAAAACGAGGAAATTGTTTGGGAAAAAATATACGGTTTAATTTTATTGCGTAATTATCGGTCATAGAACAAATATTCATAATTACAGTTGTAGAGTTTAATTAGGTCTATCAGATGCTGCAATGATATTTCCAATATCTCTAATAGCTTTCGAGAAAAGGAGGAAATTATTTTGGAAAAAATATAATGTTTAATTTTATTGCGTAATTATCGGTCATAGAACAAATATTCATAATTACAGATGTAGAGTTTAATTAGGTCTATAATTACAGATGTAGAGTTTAATCAGGTCTATCAGATGCTGCAATGATATTTCCAATATCTCTAATAGCTATCGAGAAAACGAGGAAATTGTTTGGGAAAAAATGTACGGTTTAATTTTACTGCGTAATTATCAGTCATAAAACAAATATTCATAATTACAGTTGTAGAGTTTAATTAGGTCTATCAGATGCTGCAATGATATTTCCAATATCTCTAATAGCTATCGAAAAAACGAGGAAATTGTTTAGGAAAAAATATACGCTTTAATTTTATTGCGTAATTATCGGTCATAGAACAAATATTCATAATTACAGTTCTAGAGTTTAATTAGATCTATCAGATGCTGCAATGATATTTCCAATATCTCTAATAGCTTTCGAGAAAAGGAGGAAATTATTTTGGAAAAAATATACGGTTTAATTTTATTGCGTAATTATCGGTCATAGAACAAATATTCATAATTACCGTTGTAGAGTTTAATTAGGCCTATTAAATGCTGCAATGATATTTCCAATATCTCTAATAGCTTTCGAGAAAAAGATTAAATTGTTTTGGAAAAAATATACGGTTTAATTTTTCTGCGTAATTATCAGTCATAGAACAAATATTCATAATTACAGTTGTAGAGTTTAATTAGGTCTATCAGATGCTGCAATGATATTTCCAATATCTCTAATAGCTATCGAGAAAACGAGGAAATTGTTTGGGAAAAAAATATACGCTTTAATTTTATTGCGTAATTATCGGTCATAGAACAAATATTAATAATTACAGTTGTAGAGTTTAATTAGGTCTATATGATGCTGCAATGATATTTCCAATATCTCTAATAGCTATCGAGAAAACGAGGAAATTGTTTGGGAAAAAATATACGGTTTAATTTTATTGCGTAATTATCGGTCATAGAACAAATATTCATAATTACAGTTGTAGAGTTTAATTAGGTCTATCAGATGCTGCAATGATATTTCCAATATCTCTAATAGCTTTCGAGAAAAGGAGGAAATTATTTTGGAAAAAATATAATGTTTAATTTTATTGCGTAATTATCGGTCATAGAACAAATATTCATAATTACAGATGTAGAGTTTAATTAGGTCTATAATTACAGATGTAGAGTTTAATCAGGTCTATCAGATGCTGCAATGATATTTCCAATATCTCTAATAGCTATCGAGAAAACGAGGAAATTGTTTGGGAAAAAATGTACGGTTTAATTTTACTGCGTAATTATCAGTCATAGAACAAATATTCATAATTACAGTTGTAGAGTTTAATTAGGTCTATCAGATGCTGCAATGATATTTCCAATATCTCTAATAGCTATCGAAAAAACGAGGAAATTGTTTAGGAAAAAATATACGCTTTAATTTTATTGCGTAATTATCGGTCATAGAACAAATATTCATAATTACAGTTGTAGAGTTTAATTAGATCTATCAGATGCTGCAATGATATTTCCAATATCTCTAATAGCTTTCGAGAAAAGGAGGAAATTATTTTGGAAAAAATATACGGTTTAATTTTATTGCGTAATTATCGGTCATAGAACAAATATTCATAATTACCGTTGTAGAGTTTAATTAGGCCTATTAAATGCTGCAATGATATTTCCAATATCTCTAATAGCTTTCGAGAAAAAGATTAAATTGTTTTGGAAAAAATATACGGTTTAATTTTTCTGCGTAATTATCAGTCATAGAACAAATATTCATAATTACAGTTGTAGAGTTTAATTAGGTCTATCAGATGCTGCAATGATATTTCCAATATCTCTAATAGCTATCGAGAAAACGAGGAAATTGTTTGGGAAAAAATATACGCTTTAATTTTATTGCGTAATTATCGGTCATAGAACAAATATTCATAATTACAGTTGTAGAGTTTAATTAGGTCTATCAGATGCTGCAATGATATTTCCAATATCTCTAATAGCTATCGAGAAAACGAGGAAATTGTTTGGGAAAAAATATACGGTTTAATTTTATTGCGTAATTATCGGTCATAGAACAAATATTCATAATTACCGTTGTAGAGTTTAATTAGGCCTATTAAATGCTGCAATGATATTTCCAATATCTCTAATAGCTTTCGAGAAAAAGATTAAATTGTTTTGGAAAAAATATACGGTTTAATTTTTCTGCGTAATTATCAGTCATAGAACAAATATTCATAATTACAGTTGTAGAGTTTAATTAGGTCTATCAGATGCTGCAATGATATTTCCAATATCTCTAATAGCTATCGAGAAAACGAGGAAATTGTTTGGGAAAAAATATACGCTTTAATTTTATTGCGTAATTATCGGTCATAGAACAAATATTCATAATTACAGTTGTAGAGTTTAATTAGGTCTATATGATGCTGCAATGATATTTCCAATATCTCTAATAGCTATCGAGAAAACGAGGAAATTGTTTGGGAAAAAATATACGGTTTAATTTTATTGCGTAATTATCGGTCATAGAACAAATATTCATAATTACAGTTGTAGAGTTTAATTAGGTCTATCAGATGCTGCAATGATATTTCCAATATCTCTAATAGCTTTCGAGAAAAGGAGGAAATTATTTTGGAAAAAATATAATGTTTAATTTTATTGCGTAATTATCGGTCATAGAACAAATATTCATAATTACAGATGTAGAGCTTAATTAGGTCTATAATTACAGATGTAGAGTTTAATCAGGTCTATCAGATGCTGCAATGATATTTCCAATATCTCTAATAGCTATCGAGAAAACGAGGAAATTGTTTGGGAAAAAATGTACGGTTTAATTTTACTGCGTAATTATCAGTCATAGAACAAATATTCATAATTACAGTTGTAGAGTTTAATTAGGTCTATCAGATGCTGCAATGATATTTCCAATATCTCTAATAGCTATCGAAAAAACGAGGAAATTGTTTAGGAAAAAATATACGCTTTAATTTTATTGCGTAATTATCGGTCATAGAACAAATATTCATAATTACAGTTGTAGAGTTTAATTAGATCTATCAGATGCTGCAATGATATTTCCAATATCTCTAATAGCTTTCGAGAAAAGGAGGAAATTATTTTGGAAAAAATATACGGTTTAATTTTATTGCGTAATTATCGGTCATAGAACAAATATTCATAATTACCGTTGTAGAGTTTAATTAGGCCTATTAAATGCTGCAATGATATTTCCAATATCTCTAATAGCTTTCGAGAAAAAGATTAAATTGTTTTGGAAAAAATATACGGTTTAATTTTTCTGCGTAATTATCAGTCATAGAACAAATATTCATAATTACAGTTGTAGAGTTTAATTAGGTCTATCAGATGCTGCAATGATATTTCCAATATCTCTAATAGCTATCGAGAAAACGAGGAAATTGTTTGGGAAAAAATATACGCTTTAATTTTATTGCGTAATTATCGGTCATAGAACAAATATTCATAATTACAGTTGTAGAGTTTAATTAGGTCTATATGATGCTGCAATGATATTTCCAATATCTCTAATAGCTATCGAGAAAACGAGGAAATTGTTTGGGAAAAAATATACGGTTTAATTTTATTGCGTAATTATCGGTCATAGAACAAATATTCATAATTACAGTTGTAGAGTTTAATTAGGTCTATCAGATGCTGCAATGATATTTCCAATATCTCTAATAGCTTTCGAGAAAAGGAGGAAATTATTTTGGAAAAAATATAATGTTTAATTTTATTGCGTAATTATCGGTCATAGAACAAATATTCATAATTACAGATGTAGAGTTTAATTAGGTCTATAATTACAGATGTAGAGTTTAATCAGGTCTATCAGATGCTGCAATGATATTTCCAATATCTCTAATAGCTATCGAGAAAACGAGGAAATTGTTTGGGAAAAAATGTACGGTTTAATTTTACTGCGTAATTATCAGTCATAGAACAAATATTCATAATTACAGTTGTAGAGTTTAATTAGGTCTATCAGATGCTGCAATGATATTTCCAATATCTCTAATAGCTATCGAAAAAACGAGGAAATTGTTTAGGAAAAAATATACGCTTTAATTTTATTGCGTAATTATCGGTCATAGAACAAATATTCATAATTACAGTTGTAGAGTTTAATTAGATCTATCAGATGCTGCAATGATATTTCCAATATCTCTAATAGCTTTCGAGAAAAGGAGGAAATTATTTTGGAAAAAATATACGGTTTAATTTTATTGCGTAATTATCGGTCATAGAACAAATATTCATAATTACCGTTGTAGAGTTTAATTAGGCCTATTAAATGCTGCAATGATATTTCCAATATCTCTAATAGCTTTCGAGAAAAAGATTAAATTGTTTTGGAAAAAATATACGGTTTAATTTTTCTGCGTAATTATCAGTCATAGAACAAATATTCATAATTACAGTTGTAGAGTTTAATTAGGTCTATCAGATGCTGCAATGATATTTCCAATATCTCTAATAGCTATCGAGAAAACGAGGAAATTGTTTGGGAAAAAATATACGCTTTAATTTTATTGCGTAATTATCGGTCATAGAACAAATATTCATAATTACAGTTGTAGAGTTTAATTAGGTCTATCAGATGCTGCAATGATATTTCCAATATCTCTAATAGCTATCGAGAAAACGAGGAAATTGTTTGGGAAAAAATATACGGTTTAATTTTATTGCGTAATTATCGGTCATAGAACAAATATTCATAATTACCGTTGTAGAGTTTAATTAGGCCTATTAAATGCTGCAATGATATTTCCAATATCTCTAATAGCTTTCGAGAAAAAGATTAAATTGTTTTGGAAAAAATATACGGTTTAATTTTTCTGCGTAATTATCAGTCATAGAACAAATATTCATAATTACAGTTGTAGAGTTTAATTAGGTCTATCAGATGCTGCAATGATATTTCCAATATCTCTAATAGCTATCGAGAAAACGAGGAAATTGTTTGGGAAAAAATATACGCTTTAATTTTATTGCGTAATTATCGGTCATAGAACAAATATTCATAATTACAGTGGTAGAGTTTAATTAAGTCTATATGATGCTGCAATGATATTTCCAATATCTCTAATAGCTATCGAGAAAACGAGGAAATTGTTTGGGAAAAAATATACGGTTTAATTTTATTGCGTAATTATCGGTCATAGAACAAATATTCATAATTACAGTTGTAGAGTTTAATTAGGTCTATCAGATGCTGCAATGATATTTCCAATATCTCTAATAGCTTTCGAGAAAAGGAGGAAATTATTTTGGAAAAAATATAATGTTTAATTTTATTGCGTAATTATCGGTCATAGAACAAATATTCATAATTACAGATGTAGAGTTTAATTAGGTCTATAATTACAGATGTAGAGTTTAATCAGGTCTATCAGATGCTGCAATGATATTTCCAATATCTCTAATAGCTATCGAGAAAACGAGGAAATTGTTTGGGAAAAAATGTACGGTTTAATTTTACTGCGTAATTATCAGTCATAGAACAAATATTCATAATTACAGTTGTAGAGTTTAATTAGGTCTATCAGATGCTGCAATGATATTTCCAATATCTCTAATAGCTATCGAAAAAACGAGGAAATTGTTTAGGAAAAAATATACGCTTTAATTTTATTGCGTAATTATCGGTCATAGAACAAATATTCATAATTACAGTTGTAGAGTTTAATTAGATCTATCAGATGCTGCAATGATATTTCCAATATCTCTAATAGCTTTCGAGAAAAGGAGGAAATTATTTTGGAAAAAATATACGGTTTAATTTTATTGCGTAATTATCGGTCATAGAACAAATATTCATAATTACCGTTGTAGAGTTTAATTAGGCCTATTAAATGCTGCAATGATATTTCCAATATCTCTAATAGCTTTCGAGAAAAAGATTAAATTGTTTTGGAAAAAATATACGGTTTAATTTTTCTGCGTAATTATCAGTCATAGAACAAATATTCATAATTACAGTTGTAGAGTTTAATTAGGTCTATCAGATGCTGCAATGATATTTCCAATATCTCTAATAGCTATCGAGAAAACGAGGAAATTGTTTGGGAAAAAATATACGCTTTAATTTTATTGCGTAATTATCGGTCATAGAACAAATATTCATAATTACAGTTGTAGAGTTTAATTAGGTCTATCAGATGCTGCAATGATATTTCCAATATCTCTAATAGCTATCGAGAAAACGAGGAAATTGTTTGGGAAAAAATATACGGTTTAATTTTATTGCGTAATTATCGGTCATAGAACAAATATTCATAATTACCGTTGTAGAGTTTAATTAGGCCTATTAAATGCTGCAATGATATTTCCAATATCTCTAATAGCTTTCGAGAAAAAGATTAAATTGTTTTGGAAAAAATATACGGTTTAATTTTTCTGCGTAATTATCAGTCATAGAACAAATATTCATAATTACAGTTGTAGAGTTTAATTAGGTCTATCAGATGCTGCAATGATATTTCCAATATCTCTAATAGCTATCGAGAAAACGAGGAAATTGTTTGGGAAAAAATATACGCTTTAATTTTATTGCGTAATTATCGGTCATAGAACAAATATTCATAATTACAGTGGTAGAGTTTAATTAGGTCTATATGATGCTGCAATGATATTTCCAATATCTCTAATAGCTATCGAGAAAACGAGGAAATTGTTTGGGAAAAAATATACGGTTTAATTTTATTGCGTAATTATCGGTCATAGAACAAATATTCATAATTACAGTTGTAGAGTTTAATTAGGTCTATCAGATGCTGCAATGATATTTCCAATATCTCTAATAGCTTTCGAGAAAAGGAGGAAATTATTTTGGAAAAAATATAATGTTTAATTTTATTGCGTAATTATCGGTCATAGAACAAATATTCATAATTACAGATGTAGAGTTTAATTAGGTCTATAATTACAGATGTAGAGTTTAATCAGGTCTATCAGATGCTGCAATGATATTTCCAATATCTCTAATAGCTATCGAGAAAACGAGGAAATTGTTTGGGAAAAAATGTACGGTTTAATTTTACTGCGTAATTATCAGTCATAGAACAAATATTCATAATTACAGTTGTAGAGTTTAATTAGGTCTATCAGATGCTGCAATGATATTTCCAATATCTCTAATAGCTATCGAAAAAACGAGGAAATTGTTTAGGAAAAAATATACGCTTTAATTTTATTGCGTAATTATCGGTCATAGAACAAATATTCATAATTACAGTTGTAGAGTTTAATTAGATCTATCAGATGCTGCAATGATATTTCCAATATCTCTAATAGCTTTCGAGAAAAGGAGGAAATTATTTTGGAAAAAATATACGGTTTAATTTTATTGCGTAATTATCGGTCATAGAACAAATATTCATAATTACCGTTGTAGAGTTTAATTAGGCCTATTAAATGCTGCAATGATATTTCCAATATCTCTAATAGCTTTCGAGAAAAAGATTAAATTGTTTTGGAAAAAATATACGGTTTAATTTTTCTGCGTAATTATCAGTCATAGAACAAATATTCATAATTACAGTTGTAGAGTTTAATTAGGTCTATCAGATGCTGCAATGATATTTCCAATATCTCTAATAGCTATCGAGAAAACGAGGAAATTGTTTTGGAAAAAATATACGGTTTAATTTTATTGCGTAATTATCGGTCATAGAACAAATATTCATAATTACAGATATAGAGTTTAATTAGGTCTATAATTACAGATGTAGAGTTTAATCAGGTCTATCAGATGCTGCAATGATATTTCCAATATCTCTAATAGCTATCGAGAAAACGAGGAAATTGTTTGGGAAAAAATATACGGTTTAATTTTACTGCGTAATTATCAGTCATAGAACAAATATTCATAATTACAGTTGTAGAGTTTAATTAGGTCTATCAGATGCTGCAATGATATTTCCAATATCTCTAATAGCTATCGAAAAAACGAGGAAATTGTTTAGGAAAAAATATACGCTTTAATTTTATTGCGTAATTATCGGTCATAGAACAAATATTCATAATTACAGTTGTAGAGTTTAATTAGATCTATCATATGCTGCAATGATATTTCCAATATCTCTAATAGCTTTTGAGAAAAGGAGGAAATTATTTTGGAAAAAATATACGGTTTAATTTTATTGCGTAATTATCGGTCATAGAACAACTATTCATAGTTACCGTTGTAGAGTTTAATTAGGCCTATCAAATGCTGCAATTTTACTTCCAATATCTCTAATAGCTTTCGAGAAAAAGATTAAATTGTTTTGGAAAAAATATACGGTTTAATTTTTCTGCGTAATTATCAGTCATAGAACAAATATTCATAATTACAGTTGTAGAGTTTAATTAGATCTATCAGATGCTGCAATGATATTTCCAATATCTCTAATAGCTATCGAGAAAACGAGGAAATTGTTTGTGAAAAAATATACGGTTTAATTTTATTGCGTAATTATCGGTCATAGAACAAATATTCATAATTACAGTTGTAGAGTTTAATTAGGTCTATCAGATGCTGCAATGATATTTCCAATATCTCTAATAGCTTTCGAGAAAAGGAGGAAATTATTTTGGAAAAAATATACGGTTTAATTTTATTGCGTAATTATCGGTCATAAAACAAATATTCATAATTACAGATGTAGAGTTTAATTAGGTCTATAATTACAGATGTAGAGTTTAATCAGGTCTATCAGATGCTGCAATGATATTTCCAATATCTCTAATAGCTATCGAGAAAACGAGGAAATTGTTTTGGAAAAAATATACGGTTTAATTTTATTGCGTAATTGCGTAATAGTACAAATATACACTTTATACACACACGTCAATGAAAAAAGTGGGAAATAATAATTATAAAAATGTTATCCAAACACCTTTTCCCTTCACTTCCTCCCTTCCTTTCTCTTCTTGCCCTTCTCAATCCCTTCCTTGTCCCTTCATTTCCTCACTTGTCAATCCCTTCTTTGCCCTTCACTAACCTTCCCTCCTCAATCCCTTCACTTCCTCCGTTCTCGATCCCTTCATTTCCTCCCTTCTTCGCCCTTTATTAACCTTCCCTTCGCAATCCCTTCCCTTCACCAACTTTCCCTTCATTCCCCTTCATCAACACTTTCCATTGCACTAAACTAACCTATCATAATTATTACTCATTTTCATATATCTTATTCCATATTTATCAACGTTAATATATATAAAATGGTATAGTATTCTTTTTTTTTCATATATTCAGTAATAAAAATGAAAAATATTACTAGTTCATATCTAACTCAAATAAAAACTAAATAAAAAGGCGATATATACACCTCAAAAAGAAATATTTGAATGCACATATAGTATACCTGTATATATTTTTTTTTTTTCATACTTTCAATTAATCAATAAAATGGAAAATAATATAGCTCATGTCTAACTAAAAATAAAAAAAATACTTCAATTTCTACATCTCTAAATATAAATAAACAAATAAAACAGAAAAAAATATATAATAATAATAATAATGATAATAAACACCTCAATCCTAAATACAATACACAAAATAAATAACTAAATAAACCACATACCTGTAATCCCATAGCCAGGTGTGTCTGTGTGCGTGCATGTGCGTATATCCTCTGGCTGTGTGTATCTGTTAGGAGCGAGAAACAACACTCAATATTAACAACTAAAACACAATCACATACCAGAGAGAGACAAGAAAAAGCTCACAAAAGCACTATAAAAAGCTTGGTTTCATTATAAGCATACAAGACACAGGTTAAGTTAATGCATAAATAATATACACGGTGATGCAGGTTAGGTTAGGTAAGGTAAGGTTAGGTTAGGTAGGGTAAGGTAAGGTTAGGTAAGGTAAGGTAAGGTAAGGGTAAGGTAAGGTGAGGTAAGGTAAGATAAGGTAAGGTTAGATAAGGTAAGGTAAGGTAAGGTAAGGTAAGGTAAGGTAAGGTAAGGTAAGGTAAGGTAAGGTAAGATAGGATTATAGAAAGCTTGTGGTTCAATATAAGGATACAATGCACAGGTTAGGTTAATGCACAAACAGCAGTAATAGAAAGATAGCAACAGTATTAAAAAAATCATTCATGTTAGACTTCAAATGTTCAGGTATAGAGTTAGAATGCTTAGAGGCTTAAAAAGAGGCTTGAAAGAGGCTTAGGAGACGCTTAAAAGAGGTTTAGGAGTGACTAGAAGAGGTCGTGTTATCTGAAAACAAATATTTATTGATAGTTATGAGAAGATAAATTCATTCCCTACCATTGAAATTCTCTCCTTGACCTTCCTATAGACCTGAGAATGTTTGTTTACATAATTGAGAAATGAATTATATCTTAAATATATATAATTTTCCTTGTAAATAAATGTAGTGAGGATGTGTGAGGCTGTATCTTCACTGTCTCTTCTATATCCTCCTCCTCTTCCTCCTTCTCTACCTAAACATAACGTACGATAATCATTAATAAAACAGTAGGATTTATAATAAAGTCTAACTATTCTGTACAAAGGGAGAAGGAATGAGAGGAAGGAACTAAGGAATGAGGAATAAGATTGAAGTGGAATGAGGTGCCAAGCTTATGAAAGAACAGCAGGTAACAGCAGATGTATGACAGCAGGAGGGAGTGGTGCAGCAGAGGAGGCAAAGTAAGCAGTGTGTGTGTGTGTGTGTGTGTGTGTGTGTGTGTGTGTGTGTGTGTGTGTGTGTGTGTGTGTGTGTGTGTGTGTGGGGATGGTATGGTACAAAATTACACTACGGTACAATTATAATTAGGGCAAAAGTACAGTACGGTATTATAGTACAAAATAATATTCACTGTATGGTACAGTGTGAAGGTAAAAAAAAAATTTTGTACCATTTTTCGTACTAAACTTGCAGGGTGAGGGTGACGGGTGCATCTTGACCTGCCTCACCCGACACCTGAGGAGAGGTCAGGAGAGGTCATGAGGGTAGCAGTGATAACCAACACACCTTATATTGACCTCAAACCTCACTCCAGACATCATTTAGCTGTTCAAATAAGTGTGGTTAGGCATGAAAAGGTAATGACATAATCCCTTGAACTAGGTAGCTCCACGCCATAGTGCTGCTAAAGGTAAATATATTAGGAATGTATGTGGATATACAGACGACCCGCGATTTAACGGACTTCTGATTTAACGGACTGAACCATTGAAAAGTCAGCTGCTTGAAGAATGTGCACCTCTCACCCTACAGCTGACACCAAGGAAGAAGGATGTCAGCCAATGTCAGCCTGGTATATAGACGGTCATGGATACATATTTTGACTTTTTATTATGTTGTGAAGTGAGATGGTTCAATGCCGTGACTGGGAGGAATAGTAATAATAATAATAATGATAATAATAATAATAATAATAATAATAATAATGATAATAATAATAATAATAATGATAATAATAATAATAATAATACATATTTATAGTTCAAAAGGCATGAAAATTAATTGAACAAATCGATAAATAATATACTACTACTACTACTACTACTACTACTACTATTACTACTACAACTACTACTACTACTAAGAAAAATAATAATAATAATAGTATTAATCAACAATGAAAAAAAATACACCACAAGAAATATTACCTCAAAACAAGACCATAAAAAAAACATTTGTATTGAAATCAAAACATTATGAAACAAACAAATAACTAAATTCCCAGCCATACTTACCCTGTTTCAATTATACAAACAGGGAAGGAATGTAAGGAGGTAAAAAAAAAAAAAAACCTAGCTTTTCAAAAAACTTAAAAATGACTTCAGTTTTACCTCTAAGTGAAAAAAATAGATGAAGATGTGAAGGAGGAGGTTATGAGGAGGAGGAAGAGGAGGAGGGAAGAGTTTCCTCCAAGTGGTCCAACAACGTCTGTGGAGGGAGAGAAAGAATAATTAATAAAGAAGGGAGAAGAGAGAGAGAGAGAAGAGTTAAGATACATTCTCTCTCTTACTCTATCTCTTTCTATCTTACAATTTATCTATCTATCTACACATTTTTATCTATTTTTCTATCTATCTACATTCATCTACCTTTTCCTCTTTCTCTCACACTTCTCGTTTCCCCTTCCTCCTCCTCCTCCCTTTGTCTCCATTTTTTCCTCTCTCTCCCAACCTTTCATCCTCTTTTTTTCCCCTCACCCTATCTCTCTTACACTTTTTTTCTCTCTCACCGTCCTTCACCCTCACCCTTCCCCTCACCCTGACACACACTCACCTTCCTGGCCAGAGCATGGATGGAGTTACAAAGCTCTAACCTTCAGATAGGCTTGTGGAAGAGCTCTGTCCGCCCCCTTGCACCAGGAGACCCACTTGTCCCCCAGCATATTTAGGTATCATTCCTATGGTTAAGTGACTCCCTCCTGCTCCTCTTCCTCCCCCTTCGTTCTGCTCCTCCTCCTCTGCCCGTGTGGGGTCGACATATAGCTTGGTGTTGTGCCATGTCTGTGGGTAGAAGATTGTGAAGGAATATACGTATGGCTTTTTATTTCCTAGATAAAGATATGATGATGAAAATTATAACTACAATGATCACAGCAAAGATGAGAGTGAGAGAGAGAGTGAGTGATAAATAGACACACAAACAAGGTAAGAAAACACAGAGAGAAAGAGAGAGGGAGAGAAAAATTGGAAGCAACTAATTGGAAGACTTAACATATGAGGAAAGATTAAAAGAAATGCAACTTAACAACAATAAAAGAAAGAAGAGAGAGAGGTGATTTAATTACAATATATAAATTGATGAATAACCTTTGAGGAAACAGATAGAAAAGGCATAATATTGATAAGAAAAGGAGAGGCTAGATATTTGAGGACACAAGAAAAAATTGCAAACAGAAATTTTCTTGAACAATACAAAAAAGAAATATAGATAATTGGAATGAACTGAAGGAAGGAAGGAAGAGGTGATAATGGCAAAGAATGTACATCAACTGAAGGAAAAACTACAAATATAGATACTGAGACAGGACCAGACAAGTGTAACTCAGGCCCTGTATACTAACACTAGGTAAACACACATACACACACACACACACACACATACACCACAGAGGAGCCCACCACCAGGTCGTACACATCAATGTTGGCATGGCACAGTGCCAGGCCGGCGGCAGTGACCCGTCATCCTCGATCACTGTCACGTAAACATCAATCTGGGACTTGGGAAACTTCTCCTGTGGCGGGGAAACAGGAAGGTGTGGTGAGAAAGTAAATTTTAGAGGAAAAATAAAATAAAAAAAGAGAGTATTAAAAACTTGTAGAAAAAATAGAAACTTCTCCTGTGGCGGGAAAAAAAAGGAAAATGTGGTGAAAAAAAAAAAAATATGATGAGAGAGGAAATTGTGGTGAAAAATGTAAAATGAAAATGCCAAAAATTATCCTGTGGGAAAGAAAGAAAGAAAAAGAAAAAAAAAAAAAAAAAAAAAAAAAAAAAAAAAAAAAAAGTGAGAAGCAAATTTTAGAGGAAGGAATAAAAAAAAAAAAAAGATAATTAAAAACTACTAAGAAAAAATAGAAAAATACACTGCTCCTTCCAATTCTGCATGAAATTGGTCAACATTGCAAGCCACAAAATTGGAATCCTTAACCTTATGGTGATTTAAGTCATATTTTTGTCCTTGTTTATACACAAATACATGTCATTATACATCCTACAATAAAGGAAAATACAGACAAACATAAACATTATCTATAAGAATATTAATTGAAATGACCATTTTACTGTACCTGGACTTAACGAGATGGTGATTGGTCTCGGTCACAAAATTTGGAATATCACAAAATTGGAAAAAAGCACTATAGTAGAATAATAAAAATCAGAAAATAAAAGATGGACTCAAAGTAACTGTATACAAAAGTGAAAAAAAAGAAGTAAATAAATACAAAAAAAATAATAAAAACTAGTAAAAAAAAATTGTAGTTAAAAAAAAAAAATACAAAAAAATATATACAATAAACTCAAAATAACCTGATAAAAAAAAATATATATAAAAAATAAAAAAACAATGTGTATATATATAGTACAAATATACACTTTATACACACGTCAATGAAAAAAGTGGGAAATAATAATTATAAAAATGTTATCCAAACACCTTTTCCCTTCACTTCCTCCCTTCCTTTCTCTTCTTGCCCTTCTCAATCCCTTCCTTGTCCCTTCATTTCCTCACTTTTCAATCCCTTCTTTGCCCTTCACTAACCTTCCCTCCTCAATCCCTTCACTTCCTCCGTTCTCGATCCCTTCATTTCCTCCCTTCTTCGCCCTTTATTAACCTTCCCTTCGCAATCCCTTCCCTTCACCAACTTTCCCTTCATTCCCCTTCATCAACACTTTCCATTGCACTAAACTAACCTATCATAATTATTACTCATTTTCATATATCTTATTCCATATTTATCAACGTTAATATATATAAAATGGTATAGTATTCTTTTTTTTTCATATATTCAGTAATAAAAATGAAAAATATTACTAGTTCATATCTAACTCAAATAAAAACTAAATAAAAAGGCGATATATATACACCTCAAAAAGAAATATTTGAATGCACATATAGTATACCTGTATATATATTTTTTTTTTTCATACTTTCAATTAATCAATAAAATGGAAAATAATATAGCTCATGTCTAACTAAAAATAAAAAAAATACTTCAATTTCTACATCTCTAAATATAAATAAACAAATAAAACAGAAAAAAATATATAATAATAATAATAATAATAATAAACACCTCAATCCTAAATACAATACACAAAATAAATAACTAAATAAACCACATACCTGTAATCCCATAGCCAGGTGTGTCTGTGTGCGTGCATGTGCGTATATCCTCTGGCTGTGTGTATCTGTTAGGAGCGAGAAACAACACTCAATATTAACAACTAAAACACAATCACATACCAGAGAGAGACAAGAAAAAGCTCACAAAAGCACTATAAAAAGCTTGGGTTCATTATAAGCATACAAGACACAGGTTAAGTTAATGCATAAATAATATACACGGTGATGCAGGTTAGGTTAGGTAAGGTAAGGTTAGGTTAGGTAGGGTAAGGTAAGGTAAGGTGAGGTAAGGTAAGATAAGGTAAGGTTAGATAAGGTAAGGTAAGGTAAGGTAAGGTAAGGTAAGGTAAGGTAAGGTAAGGTAAGGTAAGGTAAGATAGGATTATAGAAAGCTTGTGGTTCAATATAAGGATACAATGCACAGGTTAGGTTAATGCACAAACAGCAGTAATAGAATGATAGCAACAGTATTAAAAAAATCATTCATGTTAGACTTCAAATGTTCAGGTATAGAGTTAGAATGCTTAGAGGCTTAAAAAGAGGCTTGAAAGAGGCTTAGGAGACGCTTAAAAGAGGTTTAGGAGTGACTAGAAGAGGTCGTGTCATCTGAAAACAAATATTTATTGATAGTTATGAGAAGATAAATTCATTCCCTACCATTGAAATTCTCTCCTTGACCTTCCTATAGACCTGAGAATGTGTTTACATAATTGAGAAATGAATTATATCTTAAATATATATAATTTTCCTTGTAAATAAATGTAGTGAGGATGTGTGAGGCTGTATCTTCACTGTCTCTTCTATATCCTCCTCCTCTTCCTCCTTCTCTACCTAAACATAACGTAGGATAATCATTAATAAAACAGTAGGATTTGTAATAAAGTCTAACTATTCTGTACAAAGGGAGAAGGAATGAGAGGAAGGAACTAAGGAATGAGGAATAAGATTGAAGTGGAATGAGGTGCCAAGCTTATGAAAGAACAGCAGGTAACAGCAGATGTATGACAGCAGGAGGGAGTGGTGCAGCAGAGGAGGCAAAGTAAGCAGTGTGTGTGTGTGTGTGTGTGTGTGTGTGTGTGTGTGTGTGTGTGTGTGTGTGTGTGTGTGTGTGTGTGTGTGTGTGTGTGGGGATGGTATGGTACAAAATTACACTACGGTACAATTATAACTAGGGCAAAAGTACAGTACGGTATTATAGTACAAAATAATATTCACTGTATGGTACAGTGTGAAGGTAAAAAAAAAATTTTGTACCATTTTTCGTACTAAACTTGCAGGGTGAGGGTGACGGGTGCATCTTGACCTGCCTCACCCGACACCTGAGGAGAGGTCAGGAGAGGTCATGAGGGTAGCAGTGATAACCAACACACCTTATATTGACCTCAAACCTCACTCCAGACATCATTTAGCTGTTCAAATAAGTGTGGTTAGGCATGAAAAGGTAATGACATAATCCCTTGAACTAGGTAGCTCCACGCCATAGTGCTGCTAAAGGTAAATATATTAGGAATGTATGTGGATATACAGACGACCCGCGATTTAACGGACTTCTGATTTAACGGACTGAACCATTGAAAAGTCAGCTGCTTGAAGAATGTGCACCTCTCACCCTACAGCTGACACCAAGGAAGAAGGATGTCAGGCAATGTCAGCTAATGTCAACCTGGTATATAGACAGTCATGGATACATATTTTGACTTTTTATTATGTTGTGAAGTGAGATGGTTCAATGCCGTGACTGGGAGGAATAGTAATAATAATAATAATGATAATAATAATAATAATGATAATAATAATAATAATGATAATAATAATAATAATAATGATAATAATAATAATAACAATAATAATAATACATATTTATAGTTCAAAAGGCATGAAAATTAATTTAACAAATCGATAAATAATATACTACTACTACTACTACTATTACTACTACAACTACTACTACTAAGAAAAATATTAATAATAATAGTATTAATCAACAATGAAAAAAAATATACCACAAGAAATATTACCTCAAAACAAGACCAAAAAAAAACATTTGTATTGAAATCAAAACATTATGAAACAAACAAATAACTAAATTCCCAGCCATACTTACCCTGTTTCAATTATACAAACAGGGAAGGAATGTAAAGAGGTAAAAAAAAAAAAAACTAGCTTTTCAAAAAACTTAAAAATGACTTCAGTTTTACCTCTAAGTGAAAAAATTGATGAAGATGTGAAGGAGGAGGTTATGAGGAGGAGGAAGAGGAGGAGGGAAGAGTTTCCTCCAAGTGGTCCAACAACGTCTGTGGAGGGAGAGAAAGAATAATTAATAAAGAAAGGGAGAAGAGAGAGAGAGAAGAGTTAAGATACATTCTCTCTCTTACTCTATCTCTTTCTATCTTACAATCTATCTATCTATCTACACATTTTTATCTATTTTTCTATCTATCTACATTCATCTACCTTTTCCTCTTTCTCTCACACTTCTCGTTTCCCCTTCCTCCTCCTCCTCCTCCCTTTGTCTCCATTTTTTCCCCTCTCTCCCAACCTTTCATCCTCTTTTTTTCCCCTCACCCTTTCTCTCTTACACTTTTTTTCTCCCTCTCATCCTTTCTCTCTCACCAAATTTTTTCCCATCTCATCCTCCCTTTCACCCATTCTCTCTCACCTTCCCTTCTATCCTTCCACACTCTTCCTTTCACCCACACCCATCCTTTCCCTCTCACCCTCCTTCACCCTCACCCTTCCCCTCACCCTCCCACACACTCACCTTCCTGGCCAGAGCATGGATGGAGTTACAAAGCTCTACCGCAGTATCTAAACCTTCAGATAGGCTTGTGGAAGACCCCTGTCCGCCCCCTTGCACCAGGAGACCCACTTGTCCCCCAGCATATTTAGGTATCATTCCTATGGTTAAGTGACTCCCTCCTGCTCCTCTTCCTCCCCCTTCGTTCTGCTCCTCCTCCTCTGCCCGTGTGGGGTCGACATATAGCTTGATGTTGTGCCATGTCTGTGGGGGAAAGATTGTGTGAAGGAATATATGTATGGCTTTTTATTTCCTAGATAAAGATATGATGATGAAAATTATAACTACAATGATCAGAGCAAAGATGAGAGTGAGAGAGAGTGAGAGTGATAAATAGACACACAAACAAGGTAAGAAAACAGAGAGAAAGAGAGAGGGAGAGAAAAATTGGAAGCAACTAATTGGAAGACTTAACATATGAGGAAAGATTAAAAGAAATGCAACTTAACAACAATAAAAGAAAGAAGAAAGAGAGGTGACTTAATTACAATATATAAATTGATGAATAACCTTTGAGGAAACAGATAGAAAAGGCATAATATTGATAAGAAAAGGAGAGGCTAGATATTTGAGGACACAAGAAAAAATTGCAAACAGAAATTTTCTTGAACAATACAAAAAAGAAATATAGATATAGAATGGACTGAAGGAAGGAAGAGGTGATAATGGCAAAGAATGTACATCAACTGAAGGAAAAACTGTACAAATATAGATACTGAGACAGGACCAGACAAGTGTAACTCAGGCCCTGTATACTAACACTAGGTAAACACACACACTCACACACACTCCGAGTCTGTCATTGTACTGGTGAGTGGAGGAGGAGTTGTATATTTACACGGTCCGCTAGCGTAGTGGTTAGCGCACTCGGCTCACAACCGAGGGGCCAGGGTTCGATCCCCTGGACGGACGGAGATTATTTGGGCGAGTCTCCTTTCACGTGTAACCTCTGTTCACCTAGCAGTGAGTAGGTACGGGATGTAAGTCGAGGGGTTGTGACCTCGTTGTCCCGGTGTGTTGTGTGTGAGTGGTCTCGGTCCAACCCAAAGATTGGTCACTATGAGCTCTGAGCTCTTTCCATAGGGGGACGGCCGGCTGTCTCGAGAGAGACCAGCAGCAGACTGTGACAGTGACAGTGAATTACACACACCCACACACACACATACACCACAGAGGAGCCCACCACCAGGTCGTACACATCAATGTTGGCATGGCACAGTGCCAGGCCAGCGGCAGTGACACAGGCTGCCAGCAGTGACCCGTCATCCTCGATCACTGTCACGTAAACATCAATCTGGGACTTGGGAAACTTCTCCTGTGGCGGGGAAACAGGAAAGTGTGGTGAGAAAGTAAATTTTAGAGGAAAAAAAAAAAAAAAAAAAAAGAGTATTAAAAACTAATAGAAAAAATAGAAACTTCTCCTGTGGCGGGAAAAAAAGGAAAATGTGGTGAAAAAAAAAATTTAATATGATGAGAGAGGAAATTGTGATGAAAAATGTAAAATGAAAATGGGGGGGGGGGGAAAAAAAAAAAAAAAAAAAAAAAAAAAAAATGTAAGAAGCAAATTTTAGAGGAAGAAATAAAGAAAAAAAAAAAAAGAAGAGAATTAAAAACTGGTAGGAAAAAATAGAAAAATACACTGCTCCTTCCAATTCTGCATGGAATTGGTCAACATTGCAAGCCACAAAATTGGAATCCTTAACCTTATGGTGATTTAAGTCATATTTTTGTCCTTGTTTATACACAAATACATGTCATTATACATCCTACAATAAAGGAAAATACAGACAAACATAAACATTATTTATAAGAATATTAATTGAAATGACCATTTTACTGTACCTGGACTTAACGAGATGGTGATTGGTCTCGGTCACAAAATTGGAATATCACAAAATTGGAAAAAGCACTATAGTAGAATAATAAAAATCAGAAAATAAAAGATGGACTCAAAGTAACTGTATACAAAAGTGAAGGAAAAAAAAAAAAATAAATAAATACAAAAATAATAATAAAAACTAGTAAAAAAAATTGAAGTTAAAAAAAAAATAAATAAATAAAAAAATATACAATAAACTCAAAATAACCTGATAAAAAAAATAAAAAATAAAAAATAAAAAAACAATATACAACTCCTCCACTCACCAGTACAATGACAGATTCGAGTGTGTCCTTGAGTTGCCTGCTCATCTCCTGTTGTCGAGTGTCAGGCTGGGGGGAGAGTCTCATAGTGCAGGAGAACGGTGCCATCTTAACCGAACACTGAACCTGGGGGGGCAGGAGGAGGATTAAAGGTGGTGGTGGTGGTGGTGGTAGGATAGGAATTTGCTTATTTTTCTTTGTCTTTCTGTTTTTTTCTGGCAGGGCAGGAGGATTACAGGTGGTGGTGGTGATGTGGTTGTTGTGGTGGTGGTGGTGGTGGTATAGGAATTAGCTCACTTTTCTTTGTCTTTCTCTCTTTTTCTCGTTCACATTTATCTATCTATCTATTTTCTCTCTTTCTTTACCTTCCCTTCCTGTATCTATCCTATTTCTGGCAGGGTGGGGTGGGGGTGGGGGGTGATTAGAGGAGAACTGAACTGACCGAACCATACCACAGTCACCCGTGTGTATGGACAGAGCCACACCACAGTTCACAGCCACAGTCACTGGTGTGTGCGGGCCAGGCCAAGCTGTGGTGGTGATCAGTGACAGCCCACCACAGTACACAGCCACAGATGCTGGTGTGCGTGGCTTCACCTCTAAATAATGCAAACTTATGGGAAGCCACATCACCGCCACACACCGACGCGGCAATGTGATCACTTGTCTGCCGAAGTGTCAATAATGTAGATAGCAATCGTGTTATTCTTAATATATAAAACATCAAAATAACCCTGTGATGTGACCAAATAATATTGTTAGGTTAGGTAAGGTAAGGTAAAGTAAGGTTAGATTAGGAAAAGAGTAACACAGGTAGATATACATTGAAGTAACTACAATCACAATACAATTAAGTTAGTTAGTTAGTTACTTTAGTTTAGTTTAGTTTAGGTTATGTTAGCACCCCAAACAACACTGTAACAAGTCCACCTGACCCTCACCTGCCCTGCCATCTTGAAGACAAACTAATAAAAAATAAATAATAGAATAAAACACACATACACCCTCCTACAGAACTCACATAAATAAAATACATAAATAACCCCCCCCCTCCTTCACCCGCTCCTACAGGACTCATACAGCTTCCTGGAGTCCTGTGGTGAGCGGCCGTCCCAGCGCCGGCCATCCTGACGCAGGAACGGCCTTGGTGTGAGCGGCCGCAGCAGTGCATGACAAACACTCTTGTCCGGACCCAACACACGGCGGGTGTCTCGGCTGCCCATCCCTCACTACACAGCCTGGGGGGAGGGGTAGGTTAGATGGTGGTGGTAGAGGAGGAGGAGGAGGAGGAGGAGGAGGAGGAGGAGGAGGAGGAGGAGGAGGAGGAGGAGGAGGAGGAGGAGTACAAAGTACAAAGGAGTACAAAGGAAGAACAGACAGCAACAGTCCTACTGGACCTAACGAGGCTGTCTGTTTAGCTACACTACTACTACTATAATATCTACGTGATAGAGACAAAAGGACAGCAAAGTGGAAGGCTCCTCCCCACCCACCCCTCCCTCCAGCCGAAGCTGGCCGGAAGAGGAAGTGATACCATGTAGCATGAAAAAACTAACATGGAATTTGTATAGGAAAGAAATAAAAAACAAGGAGTAATCTATGCTATTTAAAATAAAAAAAATTTTTTAAATAAAATAAAAAAATTACGCAGTAGTGAAATATTCGACTTGGTGAACAGATGCTAAGTGCTTATCGAGTTTTTTCTTAAATGATTCAATTGTAGTACTGTTGACAATTTGTGCTGGGAGAGAATTCCAAACATTTACGATTCTATTGAAGAAAAAGTGCTTCGCTTCGTTTGATCTAAAGCGCTTACCAATGATCTTGAAGCCATTGTTACAGGTGGAGCTTGTGAGATTGGTAGTTACATAATCGTTTATGTTTATGTTTAAAAACCTCAATTAGGTCTCCTCGTAGCCTACGTTTGGATAAACTGAATAAGTTCAGCTCCTTTAGACGTTCTTCGTAAGACTTGTTTCGCAGTCTTGGGATCATTTTAGTAATTCTTCTTTGTATTCTCTCCAGCTTATTAATATCTTTTCTATAGTATGGTGACCAAAATTGAATGCAATATTCTAGATGAGGGCGTAGGAGTGCATTATATAATGTAAGGATAACTTTTTCAGATTTATAATCAAAAGTTCTACCGATGAAACCGACCAGTTTGTTAGCTTTTTTTACAACGTCTGAACAATGTTTATCTGGTTTGAGGTCGTTACTAATAGTTATCCCTAAGTCTTTTTCATGGTTAACCTTGGAAAGTTCAGAGTCATTCATTGTATATTTAGTGAATTGATTATTGCTACCGATATGCAAAACTTTACATTTATCAACATTGAATTTCATTTGCCATTTCTCTGACCAATTGACTAACATATTGAGGTTTGATTGAAATTGTAGTTTATCGGCGGTTGTAGTTACTTTACTCGTGATTTTCGTATCGTCGGCAAATTTTGATATTTTACAAGTGAGGCCTTCATCAATATCATTTACGTAAATTAGAAAAAGAATGGGACCAAGTACTGAGCCCTGTGGCACACCGCTTTTAATGTCTCGCCAGTTAGATGATTTACCGTTTATGACAACGCGTTGTCTTCTTTCGGAAAGCCAGTCTTCAACCTATTTAAGAATATTTCCAGATATGCCGTGTGATTCTAATTTTTTAAATAACCGTTTGTGGGGAACTTTGTCAAACGCTTTTTGAAAGTCGAGATAAATTATATCGACCGCTTTTGTCTCGTCATAAATGTTGAATACATCGTTATAAAAGTCAAGGAGATTCGTTAAGCAAGATCGTTTGTTTCGGAAACCATGTTGAGAATTATTAATCATGCTATTTTCTTCAAGAAAAGTCACTAGTTTATCGCGTATTATAGTTTCCATTAATTTACCAACTACGGATGTGAGGCTGATTGGTCTGTAGTTAATCGATAGTGTTTTATCTCCTTTCTTTTGTATAGGGGTAACATTTGCTAATTTCCAAATGTCAGGAACTTTTCCAGAATTTAAAGATTTATTAAATAGTATTGCAAGAGGTTTGCTGATTTGAAATGTTGCCTCTTTTAAGACTCTCGGTGCAATACAATCAGGACCAGGAGTTTTATTTACTTTAATTTTATCAAGTGCCTTAGTTATTATATCCTCAGTAAAGTGACAATCGCTTAAAGGAATTAAGTTAGGTTTAGCTGGAGTTACTTCCTGGATTTCATCGGTGTCTTCAACAGTAAAAACGGATGCAAAATAATCATTTAGTACTTCGGCCATTTCTGATTCTGTATTTATTTCCTTACCGTTTTCTAGGTGGAGTGGGCCAATATTAGTTGATAACTTTTTTATTACGTACGTAGGTGTAAAATTCCTTGGGGTTGGATTTAGTTTTATTCGCAATATATATTTCGAGATCTTTTTTACTTCGTCTAATCATCTTTTTTGTTTCGCGTCTTAGTCTTTCGTATTCTATTTTATCGTTTTCGTTTTGTGATAGTAAATATTTATCATGTGCCCGCTTTTTAAGTAATAATCCTGCCTCAATCTGGCTATTCCACCATTTTGGTTTATTAATATTTTTATTTTTATGTGGCCGTCTCTTACAAACGGGAATGCATACTTTAACGGCTTCATTTAAGATGTTATAAAACTTTTCCCACGATCTATTTACATCGGTTTCGTTGTCTACTATGCTCCAATCAGTATCTGCTAAAAGCTTTCTCAGTTTTTCAAAGTTACCTTTGCGATACATGAAGATAAGTTCTTCGCTTACGTTACCTTTGTAAACTTCGAGATTTATGTTAAAAGAGACAATTTTATGGTCGCTGGTACTGAATTCAGGGCCCGTATTAACGTTACTTACTAGACCGTCGTTTGTTGAAAATACAAGATCTAGTATATTATCACCTCTCGTGGGTTTGCTTACGTGCTGACATAAGCCACTCTCTAATAAATTATTATATAAGTCGTGACCCATATGAGATTTAAGAGAATTTCCCCATGAAGTTACAGGAAGAGGAGGAGGAGGAGGAGGAGGAGGAGGAGGAGGAGGAGGAGGAGGAGGAGGAGGAGGAGGCGGAGGAGGAGGAGGCGGAGGAGTATCACTTAATATTATCCATTGTAGTAGTAATATCATTATAACTTGTGCAGTACTATAATATTACAGGTACGGCAGGCGTACGATTAGGGGATGACAACGGGGTACAGCTGCCGTATCTGTAAGCACTTATAGGCACAGCTTACAGGTACGGCAGCCGTATCCTCATAGTGCTCAGTTATAGATACGGCACGTGCCTAACTTTTGGGTGATAAAATATAAAAAGCTTATATAACCAAACATAACATAACATAACCTAATCTAACCATAACCTAATGAGTGCCGTATCCTCATAGTGCTCGGTTGTAGATACGGCACGTGCCTAACTTTTAGGTAAAAAGCTTATGTAACTGAACCTAACTGAGCCAAACCTAACCTAACCTAACTTGCAAGATGCTTTACCAGGTCAATAATAAGACACAGCCATAGAAATAGCGGATTATTCTGCTGATAGCTTTCTAAATGTTTTTGAAACTTTTCATACAGCAGTCGTACCGCGTTGCCATCCACTATTCCTACAGCCTGTGCCTTATTATTTACCTGGTACTGTTTAGTTCAGTTAGGTTCGGTTAAGTAAGCTTTTTACCCAAAAATTAGGCAGCTGCCGTATCTATAAGGGAGCACTATGAGGACACAGCACTTGTTAGGTTATGGTTAAATTAGGATATGTTATGTTAGGTTTGGTTAGGTACGGTCTGGTTCTATTATATAAGCTTTTTATATTTCATTACCCAAAAGTTAGGTACGTCGGCTGCCGTACCTATAACCACTGTCATAATAATATGGTGCCACCCTATTACCTGTGAAATTATAATAAGTTCAATTAATCTTATGAAACACTTGGTGGGAGATATTTTATAACACACCACGACTTATTTTACACATCGATACACCAGTTAAAAAATAATATAAATAATACAATATAATTAATTAACAAATAACTAAGGTATGTATGATTACCTGTATAACTGCTTCCCTTGTAATGTATGTACTTCCTTTCCTTCTATTTATTATTCATTAACTTTACTTTCTTAACTGTTCACGTATCAGAGGGACCTATAATTATTTCCTTATTTCTCTCCACTCACCTTATTTATCAACACTAACACACTTTCCCCAGGTGTAGGTGGTGCTGTCTGTCCTCTCTGTCTGTTGGTGATTCTATACTTCCCTTTATTCATCTACCTTATTCACTTTTTCCTTCACTTTTCCCCTTTGCTTCTAGTTCACACGTGCCTCTGTTTACATTAGTGATGGGCGCTTTGTGAACGAATTGGTTCATAGAGCCGGCTCTTCCAGATGAACGAGAAGAGCCGGATCTTTCTCGAGAGCCGTTTGAGATTTTTTTGAGAGCCATTAATTTTTTTTTTCTAGTTTTTCCATATTTTTGCAATTTTCTAACAAAATGCAAAAATTACCGATTGTTAATAATTATAGTAATGATAATAATAATAATACTTACGAGAATGAAGCCTATTTGTGGTGCCCGGGGGGGGGACGGGGGCGTTATTTTTTTTATTTATTT
>JAXIVD010001670.1:62500-78171 GCA_036785275.1 Cancer borealis
AGAAATTCCTCTCAGTTTGAATACACTGCATGTCTGAAACTGTGAAACAAGTTGTTTAGGTGGATTGTGTATAATTTCATTAATGTTTTCTATGATTGGTATTAATTAAGATAATTTTTTAAAGGCTTTTTAACCTTTTAATTAAATAACAGGTACATTTGATTTAGTCTATGATTTGATATAAATTTGGTTTAAATTAAAATAAATGAACAAACGTTTTTTTAAAGATTTTTCACCTTTCCTTAATTCAGTAGGTTTTGAAAGCTAACTAGCTAAGTTATCCTAAGAAATTCTTTCTAAATTATAAAGACTATAAACAGAATATGGGGAACTAAAATAAAATATTTGAGAGCCGTTTGGGAGCCGGAAGAGCCGGCTCTTTGGAGTGAACGAGAACGAAAGACTCGGTTCTCGGAAAAGAACCGGAACGCCCTTCACTAGCGGGAACTGAGTTTCAACTGGCTGTTGCCAGGCGAACGTCCGCGCACAGCCACGCGCGCCGCCGCCCACGCACACACACACACACACGCGCGCGCGCGCGCGTGCTAAATACAATTAATTGGAGGAGGCGAAGGAAGAGTAGTAGTTTAAGGAGGAGGAGGAGAGCTTAACTAGGTTTGATTATATATTATTTAAGATAGTGTTAATTGATATTATTTATCTCATCATTACGTAATGTGTGTGTCTATAATTGTACCCATTGATAACCCATTAATGAAATCACCAGTATAAGTAGTCATTATAACCATTATATCCTCCTCCTCCTCCTCAAATAACTAATCTTTCTCCTCCTCCTTAAACTATTAATCTTTTTCTTCCTCCTCCTCTTCTACCTCCTCCTCCTCTTCCTTAAGCCGTCTATCTCACACTACTACTACTCCTCCTCCTCCTCAGGTATATGTATAAACAATCAAATCAATATAATTTTTTGGAAAACATTATCCTCTTATTTTCAAGACAAAACTATATTATTCTGATGTATTTTAATGTGTTTTAAATTAATATGATAACAGTTTCTCGGCAATATGATCCAACCAAAAATAAATTAAACCTAACCTAACCTAACGTCCTAACCGAACTGAATCTTAACCTAACCAAACTTAATAGTTATGCATATTTACAAGATATCAATGACCATACAATATATATAAAATAATAGTGTGTGTGTGTGTGTGTGTGTGTGTGTGTGTGTGTGTGTGTGTGTGTGTGTGTGTGTCTATCAGATGCTGCAATGACATTTCCAATATGTCTAATAGCTTTCGAGAAAATTAGGAAGAAAAAAAAAGTGATAGTTTCATTTTACTGCTAAATTTGATCTAAGAACATATATTCATTATGACAGTTGTAGAGTTTAATTAGGTCTATCAGATGCTGCAATGATATTTCCAATATCTCTAATAGGTTCCGAGAAAATTAGAACGAAATCTATATATATTTTTTTAAGACCTGGTTTAATCTTACTGCGTAATTATTATACATAGAACAAATATTCATTATATCAGTTGTAGAGTTTAATTAGGTCTATCAGATGCTGCAATGATATTTCCAATATCTCTAATAGTTTTCGAGAAAATTAGAATGAAATCTATTTTTTGGAAAAATGATACGGTTTAATTTTACTGCCTAATTACTATACATAGAACAAATATGTGTTAAATTAATGCATGAAGAGTTCCGAGCCATAACAGCCTAAGTACTAGTGTGGCAGCGGTGGTATGTAAAGGGGGATAACGAGTACTCACTGATGGGGAACAAGAGGGACGGACACATCCCGCTGCAACATTCATCATTATTATTACTGGCTTGGCAGGCGGACATGTGTACCAACCCATATATTATTGTAAAACTAATATTTGTAAATCTGATCCCAGCACTCCCTGGATGGCACTACACAACTGTACCAAGATAATTGATTGTTAAGAAAAATGATGCTTAACCAGTATTCGTATTTGCTACACAGAGGCAGGAGGAAGGCAGGAAAAAAGGAATTAAACATAAGTTTAGTGGCACAAACTACTGTGAGTTGACAGCCAACGTACCATGCAAGACAAGCAACACTGGATCCTGATGTGAAACAATACAACTGCACAGGCCGACTGCTAGTTATGGACAACTAAACAATGAGTGACGACCGAACGTTCAACCATCAGGGATAACCATTGGCTAATTCAATCGTTATTGCAATGCTTATAGTGAGAGAACAGGTTTCTATAGATGGTAAGATTGAATGATGGTGTAATAATCAAACACTGAAATATCAATAATGTGATCTAAAACCGTGATAAATCTATATACAAGACTGAAGGTTCAATCCCTTGATAGAACACACCACAGACATGATTCCCTGGCAGCAGCTGATGATAACTAAGACATAAATAGTTATGTTCTTCCTAGTTTTGTCACTACATGACTATTACTCTTCCTTGATAGTATTATTTTATACTCTGATCTTCCATTTTCAATAGTAATGTTTAAGATGATCCCAATATTTTCTTTTCCTTCACATGCTTTGTAGGGAATTTCCATTGCATGCTACCAATATACATAATAATGATTCTTAGAACACTGAGAAATTGAACAAATACACAGGTGTGAAAAGTGAGCAATATGAGAAAAAAAAAGAGGAGATGTATAGTGAGTAAGAATGAAATGTGGAAAGGAGCAAATGAAAGCTTCTACTGAGCCATTCCCTCTTCCCAGCTTAAGGCAGTTTCAATGAACAGGCATGATAATAGGTGGATAGATAGATAGATATATGGTGCCTTGGACTACTTACAATTGTGATAGTATGTAACACAAGTACATATGTTCATTACAAAGACAACTCTGAAACTCCCAATCCCATTACTCACTCCACGTTTAAGGAAATCCACATTAAAAACACCTTTTCTGAACTTATCAACAAAGGACAACTTTCAGGCGACATTAATCTAAACTAACACTTCACACTTATACCTTAATTGTGAGTCCGAGTCATGACTGGAACTGCATATACTGTTTGCTAGTGACTGATAGAACAAAGTACGTCAACACAATCTGTACCCGCTAAATCACAGCATAATCTGTACCCATTTGTTTTGTAGTGAATAAGGAACAGCATATTCCACACCTACAAACTAGTAATAGATAAAGTAATGTCAAGCGCATATCATATCACTCGTCTCTCTTGGACACAACACAGAACACCTAGATTCCAACACACACCGCACACCAACACACCACATCCTCATCCTCAAGCACAGCGACACATCAAGACTGAGACACAAAACTGGGACTTGAAGGCATAAGAAAAGTTGGTCCGTAGTACATGTTTCATTTATTAACGTCTTATTCAAAATTGGCAACTACAAATCACAAAATATGAACTCAATGCAATTGGACTAAGAACACTGAACATAGATTAAATACTCAAGGGGGATATAGTTTGGGTCAAGCTTCCCATCCAAGGTCCGGAGCCACACTGACCATACAAATTCCTAGGGTCATATGCACACACAGACACACTAATGCACGTTAGAGATTAAGAAAAATAGATACTAGCAGTTCTGAGATGTATATCATATATATAGTAACAATTATTAAGGGAAGGGATGAATCAATGCTAAAATCACACGTCACACATCAGTTGGTCCTTACATGAAAAACATTGTTGTGGCTTTTCTTGGGACCCTGCACAGGAGGCTAATATGAGAATGGAGGATTTTTTATACAATCAACATCAAGAAACCCACTAACGCACTTCAGACTGTTTTATTTGCCCAAAATCTACTCTTTTTACATTGACCACCGCCCAGCACACCACCGTCTCGCTGCAGTGGACAGGTTTCTTTGGGCAAATGCAAATCTTACACTGAATATTTTCAACTTTAATGGCAAAAAGTGGTTACTTACATTAATAAAGGTTATTCTTTATCTTACAAACTAATTTAATCAGAAGCCCAAAAAATTAGTCAGCCTATCACAATTTGGTTAAAATGTCTCAAAATATCTACAAATCGTTCACATGTTGCAAACTTCAATTAAGTTAGGTTATGAATGACTTAATGATCTACAGGTGATTCATGGAAAAGACCACAGATAAGATAATATAAAAGAAAATTCACATGCCCGCGTTGTTCTGGCTCAGGGTGCGGAATGTATGTATGTAGTGCATGGGTCAGGCCGCTGCAGCTCTCCTTCCTCTCTTGCTCAGGGTAGGTTCCGCTGCTGCCGGTTGTGATGAAGGCTTAACACTGGCTATATTAACTGTCTTAGCTATAATATATAAGTAGGAAATAGGTAGATTCATCTTTTCATTGTGTACAGTAACTAACCCAGTTATAAAAAAAGAATCTAAAAAGCATGTAACAAAATAAATTACTGCAATAAGTTATGGAAACAGATGTGGTGAGAAACAATTTTGAAAAGTAACTGCCTTGTACAAAAAGCAGGAAAAGAACAAAGATCTATGGCATAATACGGGATGTCCTGCAGGGGTTCAGGACCACACAGAACTGGCAGTGACTAATCCAGACTGGATCAGACAGACATACAAGCTTTAGCAGGACAGTGGAACCTCCAGTAGTCCATCTAATGTTAGTAAAGCAGCACAGTTAAAGGTCTCCAGCAGTATAATCTCTGACTGTATTTAACTTTGGGAACAACTTTGTGCTTAATTATTTTTCTTACTTCAGATCAAATTCTATATATTTAGCATTTTTTTCCATTATGGCTTTGGTGATTTAGGTTATGATTCTTATCAACTCAATGTTCTACAATGTATACATACAGTGTTTTCAAATTGCCTAAGTTATTTCAGGGGATCATATATGAAAATCCAAAGACTAGCAACAACATTTGGCTACAGAGTTGCTATTCTAACATTGGAAAACATGACTCAATTTATTACCCACAACACCTCAGAGGATTGTTAAAATTTAGAGATGGCAATAACAGGTTCATAATTAAGTTACTATTCCTAGTCTACCTGGGATGCAACAGTCAGTAACGCTGGACACACTGAGCCCCACCACGCCCACCACCCCTAGTGTTACTGTCACCAATACTCCTGCAAGGCTGTGTCAAACCGATCTATTCAGGGGATATACAAATGAACTCCTTACAAAGAGTAATACAGAGCACCAGGTATTACTGTATAAAACACTCATAATGTACTGGTAATCATCAACTCTTAATGAAACAATAGTTTGCATTTTCAAATTCAACAAATTTATAGGTTTAGTAGTTACATAGTTTAAAATATATTTCAAACATCAAATATTACATATTTCCCAATACCTACAAACAAACGATCTCTAATAAATAAAATACTGAAACCAACCTCTAACTTGTTTTCTTATTAAAAAAATTTCTATACAAAGCTATACAGTGTAGGTAATTAGCCTGCTTGTGGGGCCATGAGTAACAGGCAGTAAAAGTATGTGTATGAAACCTTTGCTAAAAGACTCACATTACCAAAGAATTTCCCTTGTAATACCATTCTTTGTTTTCCCATTTTGCTTAAGTTCACAGGAGACATAAACTATTCACAATAAAAATTAGTAAACAAATGTAGGCAAAATCTTTTTCAAAACATCAACACATCAAAATATTTCACCATTGAGCAGTATAAATTTTCATCACATGCACAAATCAAAGTACAGAGCCATCTTGATACAGATTAAACTTCCTAGCAGTTATAACTATAAGAATCTTTTATCAACTTAAAAAAAAAAAGCCATACATCCAATTTTAGAACTCGAAATAAATTTTATATACAATGTGAGAAATATGAACAATACATAACATTAACTCTACCCCCCCACAAAAAAAGTCACTTGTCTTGCACTGCACTCTAGCCACTGCACACCCAACACTACCTTGTTAATGACTCACACACCAGAACATATGTGATTAAATATTGACATAAGACTGGTGATCCCAACGCACATCAGATCTTCCTTAACACTGTGGGTTGAGGTCAGTTGGATGTAGATGGCATCATTATCTGCTGTTTATATATACATATTATTATTATGTATAAAGACAATGAGCCTTGGAGCTGCATATCCTTGTAACACTGCAAAGTACATTGATACAGGGCATCATTTTTTATTATAAAATATTGCACAAAAAAAGATGCTTGTAAAGAATAGATTTGTGTTAATTCCTCTACTTCAGAGGCTTTCTACTTCAGCTCAAGGCCTTTCATAATAATAATAATAATGATAATGATGATAATAATAATAATAATCATAATAATAATAATAATATGTATCAATATCAATAATAATAATAACAATAATGATAATAATAATGATAACAGGTTTCTAAAATTCAAGAAAATAGACACGTAATGTTAATTTTTACACTGTGCTTTAAGACTCACAGAGTCATACAATATACAATATTTCAAGTTTTCAAAAAGAGGAGAAAAATATTTGCTCTTGGAAATTTGTAATTTATAACTATACTTTCCCAACGGCTGCTAAAAACAAAACGGAAAAAAAAGTTCATAAACTCTAATTTATACATATCTAGCCTTCATTTTGAAAATAGATGAAAAGAAGCCATCACACATCATTCTGATTTATCACATCAATGTGAATCGCATAGAAACACTAATCCAACATATATGTATCCTACAACTTTGCACACATGGACTTTTTTTTTGTTATTAACTTTGATACATACCTACATACATGCAACTTGGGGAAATCTATCCTTTTGTCATTCTTGTATTAAATCATAAAACTCTGTGAACCCATAAAGTGTACTATGTAATCTACAACGTGTGATGAGAGTTGGCTGCATTTTGGCATAGTTAATCTGGGGCATCGACCATGCATAGTAAACAAAGCTGAAGTCGATTAAAATGATGGCCAATAGGGAGACTCCGGGGGACTGATGGAAGTGTTGGCCTGTGCTGAGGACTGTTCCTGCTTGCCGGACGCTCCTTCAGGCTCACCAATCTTAACATTAATGATCAAGGATATGTTTTGATTTCACTAATATATCTATAGTCCTTCATCTTTTCTGCATACACAGACAGCATCATGTCTTCACTTGATGATCTTCTGAGGCTTTTTTTTTTTTTCCTTGATTAGAAAATGTCAATATTGGTTGTAACTATCTGTTGCTATTGCATTTGTAATTCAGTCCATAGAATTAAAAAAAAAATCTTCCTACCCGTCACACGCAACTGAACTGCAACAGAACTTTGTATCCACAGTGATAGGCACATCATCATCTTCATGGTTCATGCCTCCACTCCGTCCGTTGTGTCTCCCTTGTAATGGCATTCTTCCCAATATGTTTGTCAACCCCACTCACCACATGACTAGGTTAGCTCCTGGACCCCAAGTGGCTGGCTAGCAGTGGCACATCTCATCAAGCATGCCACCTTATTTGCTAAAAATGGCACTTCCTCCCATCATTGCAGCTTTGCTATTTCATCACTCCATCTTTGCTTGACGTACTCAGTCTGGCATTTTCCTGAGGCAGCACTTTTTACATACAGATAAATAAATGTCTAATGTTACTTTATGTCACCTTCCAGGATGAATTGTTAACAGGTGGATTTTAAGAATGTCAGGTGTTTCTCCTCAGCCAAGAGTAGAATGATGGCTTCTTTTACTTTACTCCATCAAGATGACTTCAAGTAACATTAGAGACACCTATCTTCAGTGGCACCTTCAATTAATCACCATACTGATCCTTGGCACTCATGCCATCACAGCCTGGGCTCTGGCACTGTCTGCTCATGTGTGAGTCACCAAGTACACAACAGCATCTCCCAACTCTGAGCACCTGCTGCATTTGCTTAGCCCACTGCCTGCCTGAGGCCTGACTGCATGGTACACATGGTGGTGAGCACACAGCCTTAGGTATACAGCAATGCACATGCACTGGGGTCTTTGGAGGGGAGTACTAAACTTGTACACATACACAGGGAGTTAGCTTAGCCTCTAGATATCGCAAAAGGCCTCTAGAACTCTGCAAACTCCTTGGCACATTTTTCCGTAGAGGAGATACGAAGGGCTTCCTCCTCATAGTCATCAAAGTTGCTTGTGTCCCCGGGTCCTTTGCATTTTGGAATAAATGGCGCCTCAACCTGAAAACAAATGTGTTGGTTTTAAACAGTGCTTCAGTTACTGTATAAATCTGTCGTCATCCTGATAAAGCTTATGTCAAACGAGTAAAGATAAATTTTGTTGTAACATTAATATATAAATCAAGTAAATGTGAGGAAAGTGGTACTTGTATGAATATTAAATTAGGTGTATTTTAAATAATTAACAAACATTTCCTGACTTATGATAGTTTTTTTATTTACAATTTGGAAGGTTTTGCTTTTTGTTAAAAAAAGTATATATTAACATTTTTACATGATGTTTTTTTGTGGAATAATTATTAAGTGAATAACCCAAGGTGTGTTACCTGACATGCTTTGGTAATCATGATTAACAACACAGTGGATAAGTATATATATATATAAAAAAATATATAAATAAATAAAAAAAGTACATACATGCAAATACCTGGAGTAGATATATAAATGAATTTTCCCAATAATCAATTTCAAAACAAGTTGAAGAGAATCTTTGCTTATGTTTATATCAATAGGAAGGAAAGGAATACAAACAGGCCTAGAAGTGTATTACTAATGAAGAAAAGACCCAAAAAACCTTATGAAAACCCTACACTTGATGCACTTGAGTAAGAGTAACTTACCCGAGGCTTATCACCTCTAACATAACATTGTGTTGCCTCACATGTTCATGATCACGTTTCTTGAATATCATAATCAAATTAATGGTTTACAAATGTAGGATAAAGAATGTAGGCTGGCAAAATGTAATGATAAAAGACTTGACCAGCAAATTGTAGCTCTTTCTAGCTCATTTACAAAACCTATCAATTTCTATAATGAAAATATGTAATGAAAGCACTGATATACATTGCCTATAGTATAACACCTGTGAGTACCTGTCTTTATATAATAATGGTGCATGTACAGTACCATGAGACTGAAAAGTACTTCACTGACTTTACCCATTAGCTAGAATTCTCTGAACTCTTTGGTTAAGAGGTCCTCTGGTGAAGAGCGGAAGATGCCTCTGGCCTCTTCGTACTGCGGGAACTGAGTGGTGTCTCCGCGAAACTTTAACTTGGGAACCAGAGGGGCAGGAATCTACCACAAGATGGTAACAAGCAGGAACATGCAACAGTGAGCAGAGAAGGCACGTCAACTTGTAAGGAATAACTCGAGCCATTTTGAATCCACGGAATAAGAATACCTTTTCATGATAATTATGTGTTGTATTAATTTTGTATGTACCAAGAATGTTGTTTCATGAATAATGTGAACCTCATCCAACAACACATCCAGGGAAGTATATTCTTATTCCATGAACTCAAGCTCAAGATACGAAACTCTGGTAAGTGATATCTACAAAAAAAAATTAAATTATCAAACATATTTGGGAACAAAGTAACACTCAAAACAATAAATGAAGTACAAAGAAAAGTACTTTGTTAATACAACAGCTGCTTCATCATTTCAGTATAAACAAAAACTTGTCAGTCATTGGCAAACAACAGAAAGTGACTAAAATAAGTGAAACATTTATCACAATTGGAATTCTTATAAAAAAGGTGAAAATTATTCAAATAAAACAAATAATGAACCTAAAATTTAAGTACACTGAATATGAATTATTGAGAATCTTACAAAGAGGTCATTCATAATGCAATACTTGCATCTCAATGTTCTTTATACATGTTTGAACCATGTATCGTGCATTCCGAGCAGATAGTTATGATGAGGGACAAGTAAAGACGAGGATTTGAAGTAATAATGATGCCAAAAACATGGTAAGGACACTTTCCTATTTATTGTATTACTTGCAACAGCTGATGTCAGGCTTTATGTTTGAATTATTCAGCTTCAGAGTCTGCCACTGAATAACATTAATTAGTTTAGGCGCCTTCAGGGTTCCCAATAATGTTTGCTGTTAGTAACTAAAAACTCAAACATTTACTAAACAAATTGGAAGGAAAGCATGCATGGTGAATCTTATTAAAAAGTGAAAATAAGCACAACCAATACACCTAATTATGCATAGAATAAAAAAGTACAGTTTAAGGAGTTTTTTTTCACTCAATTAATACTTGTGATATTAAGTTTAGCAACACAATCATAAACCTTCACAACAAGTGACATTATTACTATTTACAAACTTTACTACTTCTTAAAATCATTCTGAGTATAGTTAGAATTATCAGTTTGATTGAAGAAGTAAAGTTGAGTAGTTGTCCAGCGATGTATTATCAGAGATGACTAAAACTAAATATAATTCTGAATAAACTGCTGAAAAGTACAGCTTTATAAGAATACGAGAATAAATTGAGCTTTATTATAAGCAATTATACACACAAAAAAAGCATTAATTCTTTAGCATGCAAATGAATTAAGTTAAAACTCAGAAAACATTACTTCATGCATACCTAAGCAAAGTGTGTTGGTAGTGCCAGCAAAATAAAAAGTGAGTTAATTCAAAGCACACAGGTGGAGGTAATCTAACCTTCCTCTGATAGACAGCAATCCAGTCTGTTGTGGCAAACCACTTGTGATTCTTGATATCATTCACACCGTTCTTCAGGTTGCCGTACCGCTTGGTTAGGTCCACCTGTAGCAGGTTCCTCAAGAGGTCCTTCAGGTCAGATGAGAAGTGTCCTGGGAACCTCACCTGGAAGAATGGTTGTCATTGATAAGGATGTAATTGTAACGACACTGGACACGGAGAGGATCAAATGTATGATGTGCCTTTGATACATTCCCTTCATTAGGTAATTCCTACACCAATTTACACTAATAGTTTTGAATTCCTAGCTCCTCTCACATAAGTTCAGCATCTTTGCATTAACTCTTACAAACTGAAAGCCAAGGAACCATACTGTGCAGTACAAAACCTTTCCAAATAATTCATTACTACACGCTGAAACACATTACCTTTCCTGATACAATTTTTTCGTATATCTGGATGGGCTGATCAGCAAAGAATGGAGGGTAGCCGGCAGCCATTTCATAGACCAGCACCCCCAAGGCCCACCAGTCCACTGCCTTGTTGTAACCCTGAACACAACAAGAAACAGTTACAACAAAGTACACAAACAATGTAGTATAAGAAAAAATATAACAATGAGTAAAAATTGAATCATGATGTCAATTTTACAACGGATGAAGGTAAGTAATTATGAAACTTTAGCTTTTGTGTAATACCTTTGAGAGGATGATCTCTGGTGCGAGGTATTCTGGCGTTCCACATAGTGTCCACGTCCGTCCCTTGACTCTCTTGGCAAACCCAAAGTCAGTTACCTGGAACACAAACACAGATTGGTTTTATATTAATCCAAAAGTCTGACACCAGATTCGTATTGAGCATGTCAGAGAACCCTTATATACTAATTTCCACGAGAAACTAAATTCTAGAAATTTTCAAGCAAATACCTTTAAAAATATGAGGTTTACTTACCTACCAACAGGTGGTCTGTATATACACACATTTATCTGAGAAAACATAAAGACTCTTGGCTCACCTTGAGGTATCCTTGGCTGTCTATTAAGAGGTTCTCTGGCTTTAGATCTCTGTATATAAGATCAAGGTAGTGGAGGTATTCAAATGCTAGCACGATCTGGGCAGCATAAAACCGTGAGTGTGGTTCACTGCAAGATGCAAAACACATAATTAATTATATTTCTAATTAAAAGACATATATTGAATTCCTCTGGATGTACTTAGGCCTTAAAGTTAATCAAGGTGTTTGATGTGGATGATATAAACAGTACTGAAGATTGCTTACATATATTTACTATGAAAAGCATATCATTATAATTCCAGCCTTGGTTGATCTTTATAAATTATTATGCGGCTTCAAAATGTTTGATATTGAAGTATAAAATATATCTGAATATTCAATAATTATCATGCAAAACATTTAAAATTCATTATATATTCATGAACAATATATTTTAAGATAACTAGCAAAACTGAATACTCATATACACACATACAACCAACCATGTGAACTAAGGCAAGAATGAGTGCATGTATAAGGGAGAGCAAGGCACCAGCTGAGGGTGGAAGGGGAGGCTGGCTGACAGGTACAGACTGACAGAACAACTCACTAAAAGTAATATTGAACTTTTCTTTGATCAACTTTTAGCAGTCAACTGGTGCTTGCATGTTCCTGTTTACCTCGTGTTTCCCTGAACCCAAACCAACGTGTATTTAAAGATGCAAGGCTAACGATCCTCCTTCCACAGAGTATTACTTCAAAATATATTGTTAATCACCATGACTGCTAACAAAGGTGTGCGTGTGTGTGATATTAAGAATGTGCCAACAGTTTATAAATTCCGGGTGTAATTGGTTAATGGTTAATGGGCAAGAAATGCAATATAATAGTACATTAATATCTTCCACTAACATGCAACAGGTTAAGTTATGTTTGAGGCAATACAGTCATTAGTATAGTTATGACAACAACACTCATGCAACAGGATAATTATGTATCAACAAACTGCTTAGTAACTACAATTTAACTACAATAACAATATTAGAATGAAAATACTTCAAGAATACAATGAACAATTTACCTTTCATTCCTATTACACTGAATAACATTTTTCTGTTCAAAATAATGGTAGGTGTGTGTGTGTGTGAGTCTCAAAGCTTCTACAAATGTTTTAGTGAATAATAAACTGTATTTTAATGGCACGTTTTCTGCATTCGTGTGACATTCGGTTTCAAAAGTTACCAAAAACTGAATGAATCTTCCCGGAAAGGTCACAAACCACAGATCTTTTCCTTAACTTAAAGGATTGATCAGGAAACTAAAATTACTACGGAATTGGATGTAAATATTCCATACAATGCCGTTTGTGAAGACAACGTGTGTTATTTCCTTCAAGGTTAGTTTAGAGGGTTGAGTAAGGATGAACTGCACTAGAACAATGATCACGTGTTATGCTTCTTACTCTTCAAAACACTGCAGCTTCAATATTGGTGTTCATTTAGTGATAAGCTGGTTAATTGAAGTTTATTAATTAAATTTTGGGGCAATTTGTGTTAAGTAATGTTAGCATATTAAGAAAAGCTTAACATTATATTGTAAAAAACAAAAAAACATTAGTATGCACATTAATATAAGCAAACATGCATGAACAATGTTCTCTGTCTCCATCCAAATGTCATGCCATCGTTTCGTTTGCTTGTTACAGATTATAAAACATTTTGTTCCACCAACAAAGGCTAATGTTCTTTTAATGCAATGTCTACATGCTAAACAAAAAAATACACCAAATTGTCTTCGAAAACAATACTATTACATTAATGGAATAACACTACATAACAATGGCAAGCAATATAACCAATACATTAAGGAACGCTGCCATAAACGTGCCCACTGTTGTAAAATCTCACAAGAATACAATGATTGTCTGACACTATATAGAAATTATGTCATTACGTATTTGTACTCATCTGAGCTGGACTAATTGCTCAAATGAGTGTATTTTTTTATACTAATATATGAAGTATCATCAAATGGATATTTATCATATGTTCAATCTTACCATTAAGGTTCGATAAGTTCATGTCCAACAAATCTTTAAAACGATATCTCAGGACAGACAAAACTAAGTGAGCAATGAGCTTAGAGGAATTGAACAAGACTACGAGGAATACCAGATTTAACATTCTCAGATCTTATTTACCGAGCCATATTTGTATTCTATATACCGTAAATACAATTGTTATGCATTAATGAATGGCTCTGAGTGGAGCTGAACTTAAAAGACGAGTGTTGGCGTGAGATTTTACTGCAGCACAAGTTTACTCCTCCGAGACAACACCACAATCAGACCAGACGGCATCACACGTGTCTGTGGTGTCTGCAGCCGGTCTGGTCAGGTGCAGTGAAGACTCTCAAGCAGTCAACTACAAAGCTGAAGAGCCACCCTGGCAGGTAACGACCCAGGCACTGTTGTTCACTGGTGGACACTCTTACCTAAACCTGCCAATCTTTCTCAGGTGGGAGAACATCTCACCACCAGGCACGTACTCTAACACCATGTACAAATTGGAATTATCCTGAAAAGTTGAAGAAATATATACAGTAAGTTACGGGTTTCTCACTACGATTGATCCGTGGAAGTATTTTGGGATTTGGGGGCGGGGTGTAAACAGAGATGGGGGGAGGGGGCACCGGATTATGCTGTGGTTGGTGGGTGTTATATGCGGTGGTGCTGCAGACACATTCCGCTAGAAGGAAGGGCATCACTTTATGCAGTCGTTTGCACCTGTACCTCAGTCGAGTACAGTACAGGTGTGGAGCTCGGAAAGAGTTGCAGTAGTGGTCGTAATATCAATAGTTAAATGAGAAAGAATTAGAGTGGAATGTATCAGAGAAGAGATGGAATGCTGCTGGATCCTGGTCACTCGTTGAAGGGTGATGGAGCTGGTGTGTGGGTGGAGAGAATGTCTGTACAGTTATGTGTGATGCTGGGTGAAGAATTATTACCTAAATCTTCCAAGGCGCCGCAAGTGGGAAAACATCTCACCGCCCGGCACATACTCAAGCACCATGTATAAATTGGTGTTGTCCTGGAAATATAATAAAGATTACAAAAAAAAAATTATATATATATGGTTTTAGATTATTAGTTCTTGGTGTGATTTGATTTTAATATGTTTTTAGTTTAATTTTGATTTCTGACTGAAATAATTACCACATTTATCAATTAGTTTATAATGATGAAGGATAAACAAAACCTATCAATGGATATTCAGTTGACTTTTTGATTACATATGGAATTACAAAACATAATTTCAACAATTTAATGAGTCAAATCAATACAATATGATTCCACAAGTGTAGGCAACCACGCGAGTGCTTGCAAGGATATCAAGGCCATGTATTTGTGCAGAACATTACTAAGAAAGAGGAAAGATGTAAGTAGACCCAAGATCAGAAGGAAACAGGAAAAATAACAAATACAACTGATGTAGAAGTAAAGAAGGAAATAAATACAATCATTCCTATGTTGCTTCAGTTCAGTTGAGTGTCATGATTAATATATATTCCTTATTTAGTGCTAAGAATTACACATAAAATTAATAAAAATACCAATGAAATGCAATCCAATATAAATGTAATTTCTTTAGACTAAACATGACACAACACTTGGAATGACTGTATTTCTTAAGACTTATGACCTGAATTTATCTTACCCATTTGTAGACACACACACACAGACACAGACACACACACACACACACACACACACACACACACACACACACACACACACACACGGTACAGAGTGGAGACAAGATAGCACACAAACACCTGAGGAACCCTACAGAATGGTATTATTTAGTGCACACACATTGTACATTGCAGCCCCACATCAAGGCTTCAAAAAGATGTAAACAAAGTACGTAGGATGTAAACAAGGTCATGCAGGATATAAA
Source organism: Cancer borealis (assembly GCA_036785275.1). Classification (NCBI taxonomy): domain Eukaryota; kingdom Metazoa; phylum Arthropoda; class Malacostraca; order Decapoda; family Cancridae; genus Cancer; species Cancer borealis. Next base: position 78,019 of record JAXIVD010001670.1, read on the forward strand.
CAAGGTCACAAGGATATAAACAAGGTCACAAATATATAAACAAGGTCAAAAGGATATAAACAAGGTCAAAAGGATATAAACAAAGTCATGCAGGATATAAACAAGGTCACAGGGATATAAACAAGGTCATGTAGGATATAAACAAGGTCACAG
>JAXIVD010001671.1:2500-30000 GCA_036785275.1 Cancer borealis
AGTGAAAACATTGTGTGGATTCACGAATAAAACAAAAACAAAGAAGGAAAGGAAAAGAAATATATGAGTCTATAATTAAATCAAGAGGCTTATAAAAGGATACTGCAAAAGGAGATATCAAATCATGAAAACATAATTTTGTATGGAGTCAAAGTATTTAAATAATTGTGAGAAATAGGAGCCACCTCTTAGTGGTGCAAAAGAAGCCTTTGTCATGAAGAACTCCAGTGATGGGAGAAAAAAGGACAATTGGAATGATGAATTAAAGCATACAGTATGGAATAAAAAATGAGCCATACCACTGCTACTTGCAGGAAGGAAGGACAGACTGTGCAGAAGAATATAAGATGGAAAACATCTGAAAATACTCATCCCACGACATTTACAGATGTTTGGGGACAGAAATCCATGTGAAAGTATGAAAATTAGATTCCACTCTTCTCGTATCCAAAAAATTACATAAGGTACAGTATGTTTGCCTTATACATGCCTATATGGGTCTCACATGAGCTCATGTATAGTGAAAGCATGTTCTTAAGGGTAATTACATATGGGCAGCACCTCTCTGATTTTTACATTTATTTTACTTTAAAGAAATATCAATACAGTGGTCTTTTTTATCTAAAAATCAAGGGGCTTTCAAAATTTGTTTTAATCAATATCTTTGGATAAAAGATACAGTGGAACCTCGGTATACAACTTCAATCCATTCCAGATCCCTGGACTTATACCAAAAAGAACGTATACCAAACCCATTTTTTCCATAAGAAATAAAAGGAAAATTAATAATCCGTTCCCATGAAAAAAAAAATCCTATTGTTAGTGGCATACAGTACATGTAATATACATTGATGGGGTTGTATAAATTGATTTTAAACACTCCTAAATACTAAAATACATACTGTACATAAATTAAATACAGTACAGCACAAAAGAAATTAGATGAAATATTGTAAATGAAAATTTAAACTCACTTTAGCTTGCTGAGAAAGAGTTAAGTGCCTACTAGGATGGTACTGAGAAGTGAGGAGGAGATGTTATTGTATGGAATGAGAGTCCCCTTCAAATAAAACGCGGGACTCATTCGTATGAAATGCCCACTGCCAGATTCTCAAGTCCAGCACGGGATGACCCGCTAATCACTCCATATATGGTCATGGGGCTAGTGAATCGAGTCAGAGGATGGCGCACAAGTCATAGTGTGTAGTGTGTACGGGCCTAGAGAGAGAGAGAGGGAGAGAAATAAGGATGGTGGGTGGGAGGGAGGTGTAGAGAGAGAGAGAGTGAAAGAAAGGGGAGTTGGTTGGAGGGAGACAGGTGAGGCAAGGAGCAGAGAGAGCCCAGCCAATCACGAGGCAGAGTCATGCTACGTCATTGGAGAGGACAGGACAGAAGAAAATAGAGCCCAAATTTCAGAAATATGTTGTACTGACGCTCGCACGAGTCGTATTCCAAAACAAAGGTAGTATACCAAGTAAAAATGTTTGAGTCCAAACAGGTCATATGCCAAGTTGGACTTATTCCAAGGTGGACGTATACCGAGGTTCCAATGTATTACAATAGTATGTAGGATACAAGAGAACAGTATTGTACTCAACCATTACCCATTTGTGACAATGTCCAGCCCACCACCTCAAAAACTACACAACCATTACCAAAACATAAAATTTACTGTATATATGAAACTGTATTTTTGCAGCTATAGAAACTGTTAATCACAAGATAGCCGTGAACTTTAGAAGTCTGTTTGTGTATGTAGTTGAGAATTGTTGACTCAATATTGTATTCTTTTATCAACACACTTCTACTTACACCACGTTCTATCTTATTATATATTTTTATTTAGTTTCAGAGTAAGTACAACTTTTTTCCTCTTATTTCCACCAACTTGGTTAACTTTATGATTAGCCACCATGATAAAATTCACATGTTCCTAAAGTATGAGATTGACCCAGACACAAACACGGTTGCACGTGGTGAGAACCAAGAAACTTTTGAAACAGGGCTGCCCAGCATGCTACAATCACCACTCACTCAAGCAAAGCAGCTGTAAACTAAAAGTAAGGTCACACTAGCAATGGATAACCCTGGATTTAGATCAGTCACAGGCGTGGGTGCTCAGGAACGTCATCAAAAGTGGTCACACCAGACGATGGAATGAGCCACCTAGTCGTGTGATCCCACCACATGCTTCAAAATATCAATGGATAACGGATGCACTTAGCTGGCCCCAGCAACTTGTTTGCCAGCTTACCAACCTTAAAGTATGGAAGGAAAACAAAAAAGATGGGTAACACGTACAGAATGTTTGGAAAACATAAAGCTGCCCAGGAAGTTGCAATCACCACTTGCTCTAGCAAAATAACCGTAAACTATAGGTATGTCATCATGTGTCACATCAGACAATGGAACCATTCGTCCAGTCCTGGCTGATTCCGCCAACCACTTCAAAATTACAACAACAATGGATGATGGAAGTACACAGGTGGCCCTGGCAACTTGTTTATAAGCTTACTTACTTACCTAGAAGTACAAAAGGAAAATGAAGATGGGTGACAGAATGTTTACAAAATATGAAGCTCTTAGATTCAAGTGAGTGTGTAGCTGATTCTAAATAATAAATTGTTGACTATTCCAGAACAATTGCTTTTTTCTCAATGCATTTATGTAATATTCATATTTAAAATCTACAGTGAAAATCCGATACTCTGAAAAGCAGCGGAAATCACGAACTCCAGATTATCAGATTTCCCGGACTCCAAAAAATGCCCTAAAAGCCTGAAAAAAATCATGACACTTTTGAAGTGTAGTACAGTTGCAGGTTAGTTGTAGGTGGAGTATTTTTCTCAATAAGGGCTATTGGGTGAATAAAAGGACAAAATATTACCTGAATACTGAACACAACACTAAGTGCTAAGTGGCGCAATGTTTATCCGGGACCTCCAAAACCGACCAGCTGATAGTGATGTTAATTCATCTAAGATTTAATATAAAATAATTAACTTGAATAATTTGAAATGTTATGAATATTTAATCAATTAATTGTACTTTTGTTATTTCAATTATCCTAAATTCATTCCTGTCATCATTTTCATATCTTTACCATCGTTTTCTCGAGACGTTTCGCAGAAATACTGGGAGATCTTCGGTATTTCCGTTCTGACATGGTTTGAGACATGGTCAAGATTTTTGATGATTTGTGATTATCGGAATTATCAGAGTTTCAGTGTACATACATTTTCATTTTACTTAATTCATCTCTGAGCATATACCGTATTTTACAGCTTACAAGACGTTGAATCTTGGAAGACGCACCCTAATATTGGAGAGAAATTTTGAGAAAAAAAAAATTTAAGTCATTCTCACACAAAAACAGCTTCACCATATCCATGAATTTATGTAACCTTTTCTTAAACTATCTATTGTCTCAGCACTCACCTTAAATGTACAACTAGGTAATTACAACTACCGTTGGTAAATACACACACACTGAAACAGTTGTTGTTGTGGTTGGGGATTTGTTGAGGCCGCGTAGGCTGTGGTACCACAATAGTCCCCGATATAAGAGTTTGTTTACATTCATCACTCGTCCGATCTTGTCCATATGGCAATATTAGTTGGTGGTTAGTAAATATACTATACATCTTTCATTGTGCCACCAGCTGGCACAATAAACAACAGACGTATGGCTCACATTTGGGCTTGTGGCTTGGCTCCAGGAAGGTTTATGGTATTGGAAATACTTGTAACAAGTAAGTACTGAGGTTATATCATATAAAAGGCTGAATGGAATAGTTACTTAAGTTAACCTCATAATGTAATGACATCATACAAATCCACATCCATATCGGGCGAGCCAATACAACAACATTTGTCTTGGAAGACGCACAAGTATTTTACAAGGTATTTTCTAGGAAAAAAAAAGTGCGTCTTGTAAGCCGTAAAATACGGTAATTGATACTCAGTTGCACTACATACCCAGGACTGGACCAGACCAAGGAAATGGCTACACAACATCTATAGTTAGCCATGGCTATCTACTGTGGCAAGCCATTGCTAGTGTGACCAAGCCTAACCACTAGTACCATGAAAAAAAAGTGTGGTGTGAATTTATGGATGGATTTCAGATTTATTGGGGTTAATCAAAATGAGAAGGTTTCATTAAAACTTTCAGTTAATAGCATATTTCGGTTTAAAGAAAGTCTGATAAGAGACTTCACTATACGACATACATCACAGAAATTGCTAATATAACAATGACATAAGGTTACTCGCAATATATACAATTGACGAATGGCCTAATGGACACGATTAGGTAAGATTTCTGAGGCAGAGTGAGACACTTAAGCCCGTGTCACAAGGAATGCGAGGAATGTGAGGACTATAAGCAAATATTTATTGAAAAGAGTATGAATGAAGATGAGACAAAAAATATAAAAAATCTAAGGAGAAAAATGAGGTGAGAACGACAGATGAAAAAACAAAGTTTATTTGGAGTGACGGATGACAAATCAAAGAAATGGTATAAAAAGAAAAGAAAATGAGAAGCATAGAGCACAATCAAAATGGAGTGATGAAATAAAAGTAATGTATACATAGATTGATTGAAACTAAGAAAATTAGAGTTAACAGATTATTTTAAAGATAAAAAAACAGAAATCATGTGCCTAGCAGAAACAAGATTATCTGAGGACACCAAACTAACATTGAGAATAACTAAAGTATAAGGAGGAAGGATAGAAAAGGTAAGGAAGGAAGTGGTGTGATGATACTGATAAAATCCACGATAAAAGTGATAAATGTAGAATATGGAAAAGGAAAAGCAAAATTGATTAGATAAAATGTGGAGAAACTCAAAAAATAGTAGTTGCATACGTCCCCCCCCCGATTAAAAATTGGGCCAAAGATGAACACGAAAAATTAATAGCAGATATTCTAGAGTTTAGAAAAAACTATTAGAAACAGGAAAAGGATAATATTGGTACATTTTAATTGTAGTGAAGTAAGGTGGGAAATGTATAAAGTGGAGGTGAAAATACTTGGGGAAGTAGATCGTTGAAACTAACAATGAATAATACAATGATACAATGGGTAACTGAAAATACGATATAGAGAAGATAAACCATCAAGATTAGACCTACTATTTATCAATGGAATAGATCTCTATAGGAAGGAACAATGGAGGAGATATGGAAGTCAAGCAGGAGAAATCATATAAAAAGAAAAATAGGAATTATGGTAAAGCAAACCATACTGAAATTTTTTTTTAAATTTTGATGGAACTGATTGGACAAAAATGAAAGAACTAAAGGACGTTCAAGAAAAATATGATTTCTTCCTGATATATGAACGAGCAGTCAAAAAGTACTTTCCATTTGAATGGAAAGTGTGAGAGCAAACAAGGACAGAGCATGGATGAGAATGAAAAGAAAACCTAAACAAAACAAAGGAAGAATATAAACTAGCAAGGAATGAATATGTAAGGATAAGAAGACAGGAAGAAAACTGAAGAGCTACGAAAAGGATATAGTTGACAGGTGTAAGGAATAAATAAAGCTTTTTCATAAATTCATAAATGGAAAATTAAAACGTAAAGAAAGTGTAGTTTAGTTGAAGGAAAATAAGGAAGTATATGAGGACCCGAAAGAAATAAGTGAAGTATGAACAAAAATGTTCAGAAAGTTTTTACACAAAAGAATCCGAATTTGAAAAACACGAGAGAAAAAAGAAAAAATGAGATGTGGGAAATTAAGATGAATAAAGAAGAGATAAAGGAAATGATGAAGGAATTATATGAGAAAAAGGCAATAGGACCAGATGGAGTATCAAGATATATTTTAAAACAATGTAGACAAGAAATGACTGAGCCAATTCATTATACAATTGAGTGTTCTCTCAGAACAGGAAAAGTGCCAAAAGAGTGCAAAAGAGCTGATATAATGCCTATTTAAAAAAATGGAAATAAAGAAGAACCACTGTCCTATAGACCAGTGTCCTTAACCAGCATATTATGCAAGATAAATAGGAAAGTCATGAAACAATGAACTGAATACTTAGAAAGAGAAGGAATAATATCAGATTGACAATTTGGATCAGAACAGGAAGTTTGTGTCACCAATTTTTTAAGTTTTATTCAAGTGATACATATAATACAAGAACGTGATGTCTGGGTGGATTGCACATACTGTATTTATATTTAAAAAGGCATTTGATAAGGTTCCGCACAGGAGATTACTATGAAAGTTGGAATACATTGGAAGATTGAATGTAACATTAAAGAGCTGGATGGAAGACTACCTGAAAGGAAAGAAAATTAAAACAGTAGTAAAGGATGAAAAATCAGAACGGGGGAAGTGAAAAGTGGCGTACCAAAGAGATCAGTTTTGGCACCAATTATGTTTTTAATACAGTGGTGTCTTGGTTAGCGAGCATAATTCGTTTGGAACAGGTGCTCGTAACCTAAAATGCTCACATTCCTAAGTAATTTTTATCATAGGTAATAATGGGAACTCGGCCAATCCATTTCAGACCCAAAAATAATAATATCGAAATCCTCCTCCTCCCTCACCTTCCTTCTTCCTCTACATTTACTGACAATTTCAAAAAATAATAATTATGAGAGAGTGCATTTAGCTATTTTAAGTTCGTTTTGGGTTTGATTTTATGCATTTTAAAGTTATGCTCTCTCTCTACTACTACTACTACTACTACTACTACTACTACTACTACTACTACTATTACTACTACTACTACTACTACTACTACTGTACTACCAACACGAAGAAAGGGGAGGAAGATCGGGGGAGAGAACAGCTGAGAGAAGGTATAAGGCGGGAACCCACAGGGCACGTTACAGAGGATGCTCACCTTTGTGGTTAAGCAGAATAGGGGTCAAAATCGAGGAGGAAAAGGGGTGGTTTAAATACAGAAAAAAATTATATGAAAAAAAAAAAAAAACGGAAGGAGAGTGGAAATGTGTGTGTGTGTGTGTGTGTGTGTGTGTGTGTGTGTGTGTGTGTGTGTGTGTGTGTGTGTGTGTGTGTGTGTGTGTGTGTGTGTGTGTGTATGTTGTGTGTGTGTGTGTATGTTGTGTGTGTGTGTGTATGTGTGTGTGTGTGTGTGTGTGTGTGTGTGTGTGTGTGTGTGTGTGTGTGTGTGTGTGTGTGTGTGTGTGTATTTTACCTAGTTGTATTTACCTAGTTGTGACTTACGGGAGAGAAGCTAAGCTCCTACTGTCCCGTCTCCATGACTGCTTTCATCTAACTTTTTCTTGAAATTAAGAACGTTTTTAGCACACACCACCTCGCCCTCCAGTCCATTCCACGACCTGATGCTTCTCTGAGGGAAGCTGAACTTCTTGATATCTCTTCTACAGGTGGCAGATTTTAGTTTCCTTCCGTGTCCTCTTGTATCTCTTTCGCTTAGAACAAGTAGATCTTCTCTGTCTATTTCTTCTATTCCATTCACTAATCTGAACAATGCAATCATATCGCCTCTCTCGTGTCTCTTTTCCAAGGTTGGAAGCTGCATCCTGGCTAGTTTCTCTTCGTATGGCAGATCTTGAAGTTCCGGAATCATCTTTGTTGCTGCTCTTTGAACACGTTCCAGCTTTTTGATGTGCTTTTTTTCATGTGATGACCAAGCTACTGCTGTGTATTCTAATCTAGGGCGAATCATTGTAGTGATTATCTTCCTCATCATTTCTTCATCTAGATAGGCAAAGGCAGTTCTTATGTTCTTCAGTAGATTGAGGGTTTCGCCTGTTGTCTTATTGATATGCTTTTCCGGAGATAAGTCCTCTGAAAATATCACTTCCAAATCTTTTTCCTCTGTTGCTTTTTTTATTGTCTCATGTCCTAGCTTATAGTTGAAGCTGCACCTTTTGCTGCTTTTACCAAATTCAATCTTTTTGCATTTGCCATTGTTAAAATCCATTTGCCATCTGCTACTCCAATCACACACCTTATCTAGGTCACTTTGCAATTCCTCGCAATCATCATCATCCTTCACTCTCCGCAGAAGTTTTGCATCATCAGCAAAAAGATTCACATAACTGGTTACATTCTCTACCATGTCGTTTATGAATACAACGAACATGACAGGCACAAGCACTGACCCCTGTGGAACCCCACTGGTTACCATACTCCACCCTGATGGTTGGTCCCTTATCACCGTTTGCATTTCTCTGCCGACCAAAAAGTCTTCCATCCATTTCAGCAGCTTTCCTCTAACACCTCCTATCTTCTCCAATTTCCATAGAAGTCTCCTCCTGTGGGGCACCTTATCAAAGGCTTTCTTTAGGTCAAGGTAGATACCAAATGCCCATCCATCTCTTTCCTGTATTATATCAACTACTCTTGAGTAGTAACACAGCAAATTTGTGGTGCAGGATCTACCCTTTCTGAAGCCAAATTGACAATTCATAAGCATTTCGTTATCTTCCAAAAATTTAGACCATTTGTTTTTTATTATTCTTTCGCATATTTTGGCTACCACACTTGTCAGTGATACTGGTCTATAGTTTGACAGCTCTTGAGAATCTCCTCCTTTGAATATGGGCACGATGTTCGCCCTTTTCCAATCATGCGGAACTCTTCCTTCTTTTATTGAGGTACTTATTATGATGTACAGTTTATCCGTTAGCTGATTACTACACTCTTTTAATATCCAACCTGACACTCCTTCCGGTCCTGTGGCCTTCCTTCCATCTAGGGTCTTAACAAGTTCATCCACTTCCTTTACTGTAACCTGAACATCCTCCATTATCCTGAATTCTTATATGGCCAATGGCCTTGTAAATTCCAGTTTCACGTCACAATATTTAACTGACGACACAGCGGTACCCAATGAGATGCTCCCCCTACCATTCCACCATCATTCCACCATCAGTTCACGTTCTACCTCCCCACAGTCAAGTCAACAACACGTCAGCTGCTTCACTTCTCCCTGGTTGAAGTTTGCCTGGGAAGCTTTCTCCTATACAGTCCTAAGTTGACTGTGGGTGAAATATATCTGGATCTACGGATGCATTTACTGTCATATGTATTATTTACTATGCAGTTTGGAGCTGTGGGTTGGTTCCTACCACCCTAGGAGACAACATATGGTGTTTATCTGACTTCGCTTCTCCCTGGTTGAAGTTTGCCTGGGAAGCTTTCTCCTATACAGTCCTAAGTTGACTGTGGGTGAAATATATCTGGATCTACGGATGCATTTACTGCCATATGTATTATTTACTATGCAGTTTGGAGCTGTGGGTTGGTTCCTACCGCCCTAAGGAGACAACATATGGTGTTTATCTGACCCTCTCTGTCTCTCTGGTTGCGCAGTTTAACGTCGCCACCCAGGCGTGAGGCGTCCCTCTTCTACGTCCTCGAGTAGCAAGAAGCGTGGGAGCTTGGAGAAGGACGACTTAGATTAGTCTGCTAAGAGGAGTCGGTCTTTGGTAGATATTTCCACACTCCCTCCTCTAGCTTGCGCTTCTCACGTGTTAGGCCCTCACGTCAGCTGAGCGCTCTCCCGTGCCTGGAGAGGGTGTTAGTAACTTGTATATCTGTGTTCATTACTGCTGCACTATTACGGTGACACTGCTGCACCATTACGATGGCACTCTGCAACTTTGAGGAGTGCCATGCTTCCATCAAGACCATCTTTGCTATCACTTAGCCTGTCACTGAGATGTGTTCTACCATCCTGCACAATGACTAAAACTTGAACGTTATACAAATAACAAATATAAACATGAAAATAATAGTAAATTTACAGTGTTACACCCGCCGAGCCCGACATTGTTCTTGTGTTGCTTGATTCAGACTTTCCAACTTCACTTTTTATCTAACTTAACCTAACCTATAAAAATTTAACCTAACGGTGAGGGTTAGGTCGGCCTCCGTGGTCAGTTGTTAACACAATAAAGAGATACTTATTCTCTGAGTGCTACAACCTTGATGACATGACTGTTCGTGATTCATATGCTCTTTGATAAAATCATATGTGAACGGTCCTGCAGAGCGCCATTGGCTGAGTAGGACCTGTTGAATAACGACAACAAGTAACAAGTAAGTTACAATTTACATCTGATGAACGAAGTCATTGTGATAGAAAAGCAATAGATGAGTGTGTTATATGTGCAAAACACACCCTTTAACGCCTAGGTGACCTTCATAATGAGACGAGTGTAACACTGTAATAACACCTAAGTAACTTGTGCTAGTGAGGGAAAAGTGATGTGTTAGATACACTCAAAAGTGATTCCCAAAGTGACCTGACCTAGAAATGGAAGCAGCTGTTGCTTTCTTGCCATATTAGTACCTTGGCAAGTGCTACTTCCAGTCCCGGCCTTTTTTAGGCCAGCAGCCTCCCCAGGAGAGGGGGATGCATGGGCCGAAGCTGCAGTAACCTCTCCAGTGAGTTCCGGGTTTCCTCCTTCAGTTAATACACCTGATAACTTTAGAGGGTGTAAGATTTTCTCTGCTAACCTACTATGGGGATCTCATGCAGGATCCTTGGATTCATGATGTGGTGAAGGGAAAATAGTGGAGCTTTGTTTACCTGAAGATCACGGTTTTGTTTCCCATCATAAAGCCGGTTCGGGCCGGCGAGGGTTATTCTAAACTTGATGGACCTTAATGTTCATGTGCCTTATATTCTTTTTTTAAGATGGACACTGAAGGATGTGATTCCTTTAATCCTCCCTAACTGTTTTTTTTGGTTACAGTTGATTTCAAGGACGTCTATTATTCAGTTTATGTTAGGCCTGAGGATAGGAAGTGGCTTCAGTTTTGGTGGAAGGGCTGCGCTTTTAAATTTACTTGTCTCCCTCAGGGGTTATCTTCTGCTCCTCGCACCTTTACAAAGTTACTGAAACCTGTCCTCTCCCACCTTCGGTCCCTTGGAATGGTTGTGGTTTGTTATTTAGATGACTGTCTTTTTATTGCTTCATCGGTAGAGGCCTCGCGGGCCCAGGTGGGCTATGCCTTGCACTTCTTTCATTCTCTGGGTCTCACCATCAATGTCGTTCTTGACTCTGTTTCCTTGACTTTGCCCTCCTGTAGGATGGAGCGCATCAGGGAAAAAGGTTTGCTCCTCCTCAACAGAGATATCACCTTACAAGACTTGTCCTCTTTTATTGGTTTAGCAGTGGCTTCTGGTCCTGCTGTAGAGTTAGCTCCTTTCCGTTACAGGTACCTGGAGATTATTCGTATCAGGGATCTCTCTTAGTCCTATGGCAATTATAATTCCTGCGTTGTTTGAGATGCTCATGCCCGGGAATTAGTCACTTGGTGAGTGACTAATGTAGTTTTTCATGAGAGGTCGCTCCGCTCTTCTTCTCCAACATGTCAGCTGTTTACAGATGCCTGCCAGACTGGCTGGGGTGCTTCGATGGGGGACTTTACAACTGGAGGTCACTGGGCCCACAAGGAGCTGGATCATTTAAACTCTTTGGAGTTAAGGGCCATTCTGTTGGGCTTGCAGTCACTTTGTCGGCATAAGAATGGCTCATATTAGGCTTCGCTCTGACAACACCACTGCGGTTGCATAGATTGATCGTTGTGGTAGCACACGACCTACACTTCATGCTTTTACAGAACAGTTTTTTGAGTGGGCTGCTTCTAGGGATATTATTTTGTTGGCACAGCATGTTCAGGGTTTATACAATGTGACAGCAGACACAGAGTCTAGAGTCAGTAGGATGGATGGTGAGAGGATGTTACAGCCGTGTATTTTCAGGATGGTTTGTCAGCGTTTTTATACTCAATCTTTTTGCTACACAGATAAATGCTCAGTTACCTGACTCTGTTTCTTGGAGGCCAGACCCATCTGCTATGTGCATTAATGCCTTTACCTTGGATTGGGGTGGGAAGAGTTTATATGCTTTCCACTTTTCAGTGTGATATCCAGGGCTCTCCGGAAACTGCAGGACTACGGGGCGACGGCGCTGATGATTCTCCCACTGTGGCCAACTCAGGTGTGGTTTCCGGCGGCCCTTCAAATATTGGCAGCCGATCCAGTCTTGCTTCCACGCTGTCCTCTGCTTTTTCCGCAACAGCTAACTCTTGCACACCCTCGGGCTCGGGGGTTGGTCTTGACAGCGATGGTGCTCTCCGGGCAGCGTTCACACGTCGAGGCTTTTCGACAGAGGTTGCCCAGTTTATCCTTCGGTCCTGGAGATCTAGCACGAAGGCTCAATATGGGCCTCGTATCAACAATTGGCTGTCATTTTGCCTCGGCAGGGAAGTGGATCCGTTTCTACCACCTGTGTATGTCCTTCTGGACTATCTTTTGTCAGAATTTAAACGTGGGATAGGCCGTGGGTACAGCTCTATGAACACTATCCAGTTTGGCATCTCTGCAGCTGCTACTTTTGATGGACGTCCTGCGGGACAACATCCTTTAGTTTCCCGTTTCATGACTTGGGATCCTCAGCTAGTTCTGGATTAATATCTGCAGTCTGGGTCCCACGGAGGATTTGTCCTTTCCTTCAGTTATCCATAAAATTGGTCGTTCTTATGTTCTTGTTGACTGGCCAACGTGGCCAGACCTTGCATTTGCTGGACACAAGAAATTTGTTTGTCTCTGACTCAGGGTTTTTTTGGGGGATTGGCGATCTGGTGAAAACTTCCCGTCCTGGGGTCCTTCTGTCAAGGGTGGTCTTTGAAGCTTACCTGTATGACAACTGCTTATGCGTTGTGCACACCATTGAGCATTATCTTGATAGGACAACGACCTTCCGAGGAGCGCTTACGGAGTTTTTCTTGACAACATGACCTCCAGTACGGTTGGCCTCTCGTGATACTTTGCGTTGTTGGGTGAGAGATGTGATGGGGGCTGCTGGCATTGACCTTACTATATTTTCTCCCCATTCGACTAGGTCTGCATCGTCCAGCAAGGCGGCCCTGGTTTTGCCGTTATTCACTAGTGTCTCCACCATTGGTTGGGCCAGGGAGTCGACCTTTACGCAACACTACCGGAATCCCATCGCTCAGCATGGTCAGTTTGCGAGGGCAATTTTGTCATATAATGTTTGGCCTTTTCCTCTGCTCAGGGTTTAATGTGAGGCTTCTTTGGCCCCATTTTTGGTATGGGTGATGGGTGATTTTTCTTTCCATGTTCCTGTGGGTGGGTGGGTGGGTGGGTGGGTGGGTGGGTGGGTGGGTGGGTGGTTGGGTGGGTGGGTGGGTGGGTGGGTGGGTGGGTGGGTGGGTGTGGGTGTGTGTGTGTGTGTGTGTGTGTGTGTGTGTGTGTGTGTGTGTGTGTGTGTGTGTGTGTATTTTACCTAGTTGTGACTTACGGGAGAGGAGCTAAGCTCGTACTGTCCCGTCTTCATGACTGCTTTCATCTAACTTTTTCTTGAAATTAAGAACGTTTCTAGCACATACCACCTCTCCCTCCAGTCCATTCCACGTCCTGATGCTTCTCTGAGGGAAGCTGAACTTCTTGATATCTCTTCTACAGGTGGCAGATTTTAGTTTCCTTCCGTGTTCTCTTCTATCTCTTTCGTTTAGAACAAGTAGATCTTCTCTGTCTATTTGTTCCATTCCATTCACTAATCTGAACAATGCAATCATATCGCCTCTTTCGCGTCTCTTCTCCAAGGTTGGAAGCTGCATCCTGGCTAGTCTCTCTTCGAATGGCAGATCTTGAAGTTCCGGAATCATCTTTGTTGCTGCTCTTTGAACACGTTCCAGCTTTTTGATGTGCTTTTTTTTCATGTGGTGACCAAGCTACTGCTGCGTATTCTAATCTAGGGCGAATCATTGTAGTGATTATCTTCCTCATCATTTCTTCATCTAGATAGGCAAAGGCAGTTCTTATGTTCTTTAGTAGATTGAGGGTTTCGCCTGTTATCTTTTTTATATGCTTTTCCGGAGATAAATCCTCTGAAAATATCACTCCCAAATCTTTTTCCTCTGTTGCCTTTTTTATTGTCTCATGTCCTAGCTTATAGTTGAAACTGCACCTTTTGCTGCTTTTACCAAATTCAATCTTTTTGCATTTGCCATTGTTAAAATCCATTTGCCATCTGCTACTACAATCACACAACTTATCTAGGTCCCTTTGCAATTCCTCGCAATCATCATCATCCTTCACTCTACGCAGAAGTTTTGCATCGTCAGCAAAAAGACTCACATAACTGGTTACATTCTCTACCATGTCATTTATGAATACAACGAACATGACTGGCGCAAGCACTGACCCCTGTGGAACCCCACTGGTTACCATGCTCCACCCTGATGGTTGGTCCCTTATCACGGTTCGCATTTCTCTGCCGACCAAAAAGTCTTCCATCCAGCAGCTTTCCTCTAACACCTCCCATCTTTTCCAATTCCCATAGAAGTCTCCTGTGGGGCACCTTATCAAAGGCTTTCTTTAGGTCTAGGTAGATACCATCTGCCCATCCATCTCTTTCCTGTATTATATCAACTATTCTTGAATAGTAACACAGCAAATTTGTGGTGCAGGATCTACCCTTTCTGAAGCCAAATTGACAATTCATAAGCATTTCGTTATCTTCCAAAAATTTAGACCATTTGTTTTTTATTATTCTTTCGCATATTTTGGCTACCACACTTGTCAGTGATACTGGTCTATAGTTTGACGGCTCTTGAGAATCTCCTCCTTTGAATATGGGCACGATGTTCGCCCTTTTCCAATCATGCGGAACTCTTCCTTCTTTTATTGATGTACTTATTATGATGTACAGTTTATCCGTTAGCTGATTACTACACTCTTTTAATATCCAACCTGACACTCCGTCCGGTCCTGTGGCCTTCCTTCCATCTAGGGTCTTAACAAGTTCATCCACTTCCTTTACTGTAACCTGAACATCCTCCATTATCCTCAATTCTTGTATGGCCAATGGCCTTGTAAATTCCAGTTCTTTTGTAAAAACTTCCTTGACGCTTGAATTCATCACTTGTGCCATATCCTTGGGGTCTTCATATACCACATCCTATACCCTTATTTTATCTATGCTCTTTCTGGTTTTCATTTTGCCATTCACATATCTAAAGAAGAGTTTTGGTTCGTCTTTACACCGGTCTATTATATCATTCTCAAACTTCCTTTGCTCTTCTCTTAGGGTAGTCACATACTCGTTCCTTACTTGCTTATATTTTTTCCACAGATTGGCTCTTTTACTTCTCCTCCATTTATTCCATGAATCCTCTTTCATCCTTCTCGCTGTTTCACATTTTCTGTTGAACCATTCATTTTTCCCAACTATTCTTGACTTCCTTTTAGGTACAAATCTCTTTTCTCCTTCTCTGTATATTTTAAGGAACTCATCCCATTTCTTTTGAACACTGGTAGCTCTGAAGAACAGATCCCAGTTCTCCTCTTGAAAGAACCTTCTCATTCCATTGAAGTCCGTCTTGCTGAAGTCTAATCTCATCGCATGATGTTCTTCGTGCCTCATGGTCTCTGTTTCCTCTTCTACTATGAATTCAATAGTGGCGTGGTCACTCTTGGCTAATGGGCACTCCACCCGAACATTCTTAATTACTTCCGGTTCTTTGCTAAATAATAGGTCCAGTGTGTGTGTGTGTGTGTGTGTGTGTGTGTGTGTGTGTGTGTGTGTGTGTGTGTGTGTGTGTGTGTGTGTGTGTGTGTGTGTGTGTGTGTGTGTGTGTGTGTGTGTGTGTGTGTGTGTGTGTGTGTGTGTGTGTGTGTGTGTGTGTGTGTGTGTGTGTGTGTGTGTGTGTGTGTGTGTGTGTGTGTGTGTGTGTGTGTGTGTGTGTGTGTGTGTGTGTGTGTGTGTGTGTGTGTGTGTGTGTGTGTGTGTGTGTGTGTGTGTGTGTGTGTGTGTGTGTGTGTGTGTGTGTGTGTGTGTGTGTGTGTGTGTGTGTGTGTGTGTGTGTGTGTGTGTGTGTGTGTGTGTGTGTGTGTGTGTGTGTGTGTGTGTGTGTGTGTGTGTGTGTGTGTGTGTGTGTGTGTGTGTGTGTGTGTGTGTGTGTGTGTGTGTGTGTGTGTGTGTGTGTGTGTGTGTGTGTGTGTGTGTGTGTGTGTGTGTGTGTGTGTGTGTGTGTGTGTGTGTGTGTGTGTGTGTGTGTGTGTGTGTGTGTGTGTGTGTGTGTGTGTGTGTGTGTGTGTGTGTGTGTGTGTGTGTGTGTGTGTGTGTGTGTGTGTGTGTGTGTGTGTGTGTGTGTGTGTGTGTGTGTGTGTGTGTGTGTGTGTGTGTGTGTGTGTGTGTGTGTGTGTGTGTGTGTGTGTGTGTGTGTGTGTGTGTGTGTGTGTGTGTGTGTGTGTGTGTGTGTGTGTGTGTGTGTGTGTGTGTGTGTGTGTGTGTGTGTGTGTGTGTGTGTGTGTGTGTGTGTGTGTGTGTGTGTGTGTGTGTGTGTGTGTGTGTGTGTGTGTGTGTGTGTGTGTGTGTGTGTGTGTGTGTGTGTGTGTGTGTGTGTGTGTGTGTGTGTGTGTGTGTGTGTGTGTGTGTGTGTGTGTGTGTGTGTGTGTGTGTGTGTGTGTGTGTGTGTGTGTGTGTGTGTGTGTGTGTGTGTGTGTGTGTGTGTGTGTGTGTGTGTGTGTGTGTGTGTGTGTGTGTGTGTGTGTGTGTGTGTGTGTGTGTGTGTGTGTGTGTGTGTGTGTGTGTGTGTGTGTGTGTGTGTGTGTGTGTGTGTGTGTGTGTGTGTGTGTGTGTGTGTGTGTGTGTGTGTGTGTGTGTGTGTGTGTGTGTGTGTGTGTGTGTGTGTGTGTGTGTGTGTGTGTGTGTGTGTGTGTGTGTGTGTGTGTGTGTGTGTGTGTGTGTGTGTGTGTGTGTGTGTGTGTGTGTGTGTGTGTGTGTGTGTGTGTGTGTGTGTGTGTGTGTCCAGAAACCATCTTCTCCGTTCTCTTACTCAGTTGCTCGTCACCCAAGACATCGCTCGTAAACCAAATAAAAATAGGTGCTTGTCATCCAAGACATCGCTCGTAAACCAAATAAGAAGCTGCTCGTTACCTAAAACACTAGTAGATCAAGGCACTCATTACTCAAGTCCTCACTGTATATATAAATGACATGACATGACAGAAGACATAAGCAGTTCCATAATTCTGTTTGCAGATAGATTTTATAGCAGTGTATAGAGCCTCAATGGGGCTGGAAAATATTGAGAGAAAATCTGTTTGTGTGAGACGACAAATACAAGAGGGCATGAGAAGAAACTAAAAAGGAGGGACATGAAAAAAACACAGCTTCTCATATAAAAGCAGAAAAGATTAATGCCAGAAATATTCATGATTTCCAAAGCAAACTAGATAATAGTAGTTTTGCAGAAGGGAGAGTACAAGCATAGCTCTTTTCCTGTACAGCTATCTATGACATTAAGAAGCAGACTTGAAGCAGTACCTGGCTGATGTTAAAAGCATTAAAGGGTGTGAGAAACGAACATCATTAAAGAAACCTGTTCTGAAACAATTGGATGAAGTGCTATATAAGTGATTTACTAGAAAAAGATCGAAGGGAAGCCAATCTCAGGTCTCACGATCACCGAGAAAGCCAAACAATTCTGCGAAGACAATGCAACCGAGATTGAATTTTCTGACTGTTGGCTGCAACATTATAAGATCAGGCATGGGATCAGAGTTTTAGATATGTCTGGGGAGAAAAATTTGGCTGATCATGATGCAGCTAAGAGGTATAGTGACATCTTTTCCAGGCTGGTACAGAACCATGACCTCAAACCATGTAAAATCTATAACGCCGATGAGACTGGCCTGTATTGGCCTTGTGTTCCTACTCGAATGCATATGGCAGAGCATATAGCAGATGACCCTCTATCTGCAATGCCTGATTCAGACTTGGACTAAGACACTCTATGACTCTTAATTAACTTGGTTCATATGATTTCAATTTAGGGGCTGTTTTTAGTAAACATAATCCAACATAATTCAGGGAAGGATGTGTATTTACAAGTCAAAGTCAGATTTTGATTTAAGTCAATGATGATAAAAAAAAATAAATAAATAAATACAAAAATAAATAAAAAAGCCTCTATATCTAAATAAAATAAATTAAAATCAATTTACGCTAATATACTGTTTTCATCTCTAACATCTATCATCTCAAAACTCTTCTTCAATCAGTCTCGCTTTGGTTAATCCTACCCACTTTATATTACTCAAGTCTTAGATGTTTGCAGTGTGTTAAACACAGAATCCCAGTTATTTGGCCACAGAAAAAGAATGACAGTAAAAGAAAGATCACTAAGAGAGTTTAGATGAATGTTATAGATGTGTTGGGTAGAATGTGTGAGAGATTTTATTAGGTTAAAGCACGCAAGAAGGATGTTAGGACACTAGCTAGTGAAGGTAGTCTTGAAATGTTATTTGAAGAACTAGAAGGCATCAAATGGGATATCATTTGCCTAAGTGAGGTGCGAAGAACTTTAGAAGAATTCATAGAACTGAAGAATGGTCATATTTTTTGCTACAGAGGACAAAAAGACAAGAAAGAACATGGAGTTGGCTTCTTAGTAAATAAAAAACTAGCAGGAAATACTGAAAATTTCTATAGTCTAAGTCAGCGAGTTGCAGGCTTAACAATCAAATTAAACAAAATATAATATGAAAATCATACAGGTTTATGCACCAACAATGCGCCTACGAATCAAATTAAACAAAATATAATATGAAAATCATACAGGTTTATGCACCAACAATGCGCCTACGATGACGAGGTGGTGGAAAATGTAGAAGCTGGTATGACATAGCACACAACTCAGTATTCTTTCATAATCGGTGACTCTAATGCAAGGGTTGGGAAGATTGTAGGAATACCAGCTATGGGAAACTTTGGAATTGATACTGAAAATGATAGTGAAATGCTTGTAGGATTTGCAGAGAGGAATAATTTGATGAAAATCAACACATTCTTCTATCATAAAGCAAGCAATAAGTGGACATGGAAAAGGACGAAAGGTGAAACTAAGAATGAAATTGACTTCATTCCTATTAACAAACTGAACATAGTAAAGAATGTGGCAGTATTTAATAAATTAAAGTCAAGTGACCACAGGAATGTGAGATGTAAAGTAATGTTATACTTAAAGAGAGAAAGAAAGACGTTATTAAGAATGAAGAGGCCAAATATCCCAACAGTCAAAAAGAAGTCAAATGAGCAGTGGCGGCTCATAGCTAGAATTAGTGGGGGTGCTGCTTCAGAAAAATTTTAGCCATTGTTTTAATATTGTGTAAAAAGATCAGCACTGCGTGAGTGACAGTGCTCTCTCCCTTGCGTGCAGCTTCCTACCTTGGACATGTGTGCATGGGCACAAAATATGAATTAAATAGAATAGCTGAAAGCAGGATAATAATCTAATTCTACAATTTATCACATTCAAGAATATGGTGCACGGTTTTTAAACACAACACACGCGGAGTCAAAAAGCAACACTACCTCCCGCTAGCTCACCAG
This sequence comes from Cancer borealis, assembly GCA_036785275.1. Lineage (NCBI taxonomy): Eukaryota > Metazoa > Arthropoda > Malacostraca > Decapoda > Cancridae > Cancer > Cancer borealis. Next base: position 21,891 of record JAXIVD010001671.1, read on the forward strand.
GGTCAGCAGTCGGCACTACGTGAGCTACAGTGCTCTCTCTCCCCTAGAGGCTCGGTCCCATCTCGGACATGTGCGCATGACAGCCAAGCACGGCGTTGCTGGAACTGTGAAGCGCACAGTTCTATATAAGAATGTTTGTATTATTTTCATAAACTAGGGGATGGCTACTGACATTAAGCTTAAGGATTATATAATGTACATGTATAAAGAAAGAATTAAAGGAAAAAGGGCTCATTTTATTGAATGTTATCAATAATATCGAGTGGAAAATAGGGGGTGCTGCAGTTCCGCAGTGCCTATACACGAGCCGCCACTGCAAATGAGTTTGCGATTAGAATCCAGAACAAATATTCGCAACTAGTAGACATGGTGAATGGAGACAACGAAAGCTTAAATGATAACCTAACTAATGTAGTCTTAGAATCAGTAATGGAAGTAGGTGGAAAGGCATCCAATGAAAACAGCAGAAAAATTTCAACAGCCACCAAGGAACTCATAAGAAAACGTTGCAGAATGGTAATTAAAACAAGATGAGACAAGTTAGAAGCAGTTGAAATTACTAAGACCATAAACAAGAGAAAATCTGATGACATTCTAAAGTACATGCAAATAATATAGGAAACTCTAAAAAAAAAAAGGAACAAGTATGAACATTGCAAGAACATTTAGGTTTGGCAGAAAATAACACAATGCTTTAAAAAATTACAACAGATTACTTTTAATAGAGATGAGGTGATCAAGATAGCAAAGGAATTCTACAGAACACTGCATAGCAGTAATGATAAGTAAATCAATGGCCCTAGTAAGGAAACTATAAACATTGAAGTATCCAGCATAAACATTAGTAAAATAAAGAAAGCACTAAAAGGAATGAGCATGAGCAAAGCAGGAGGTGCAGATGTCTTATCTATTGACTTAATCAAGGATGCAGGCGATATTTTACTAGACACACTCACATACTTGGAAAAACGGTAGAGTAATAATAATTTATAAAAAAAGAGACATCAAAGACCTAAAAGACCTATCGTCCAATAAGTCTCCTGTCTATTGTATACAAGCTTTTTACAAAAGTACTCACTAATAGGATTATTGCAATGCTGTATTCAAACCAGTCAAGAAAGCAAGCAGTATTCCAAGGGTGTTACTAAACAACTGACCACATCCATGTCATTAATCATGTAGTTGAAAAATATGCAGAATACACTAAGCATGCATGGCTTTCATAAACTATGATACAGCCTTTGACTCAGAGGAAACGTCAGCACTTATGAAAGCATTCAGGAGACAAGGGATAGATAGAGGAAATATATGTGAAGATATTTGAAGATATCTATAAGGAAAGCATTGCCACTATAAAGCTACATAAGATCAGCAAGAAAATTCCGCTACAGAAAGGGGTCAGACAAGGACATATTATTTTTCCTAAACTGTTTACAGCAGTTTTAGAGGAAATTTTTTAAGAACTTTGATTAACCCAGATTTACCCAAATACTTTTTGGTTTACCTTAACCTAACTTGTATGTACAGTATTACAGTTGCACTCTATGGGGAAGCGTCTGGGTGCAGCCATTAATCTTTATGTTCTGCCCACAATCAGCTGATGTACCTAGGCCCCACCTCCCTCCTCCTTCTAGGCTTCAGTGAAACCTCCATAGCGTCTAATAAGTGTGCGTAGCTAGGTTAGGTTAGATGAGATTAGCCTACTAATTATGAGGCACAGACTATTTATTTTTAAGAAAAATACGATGCTTTTTCATTTCGAGAAACCTAACCCTAATCTTAACCCTAACCCTAACCCCACCCCAAACTAATCTAACATTGCAAGGCTGTAACCAGATATTGGTGTTACCTACTGAGGAGGCGGATATATAAAAATTAAAACAAATGTTTTTAATAGCTTCCAGAAGTTGATATATATTGCATGATATTCTGCAACCTTAATTCTATCTGAAGAAGATGCTACACACACTTATTAGACTCCATGGTGGTTTCAACACTGATACCTAGGAGGAGGGAGGTGGAGCCTAGGTATACATCAGCTGATTGTGGGCGGAGCATAAAGATTAATGGCTGCACCCAGACGCTTTCCTTTGACTCGGAATAAACATTGAGTGCAACTGTAACTACTGTACAGTGTATATAGAACTTAGGTTAAGGTAAGCCAAAAAGTATTTTGGTAAATCTGCATAACTAGTGCTCGGATATTGATATAAACATGAAGTCATACATGCTATACATAGTGTACTCAACACATCTATGCAGGTTTCAGGCAGTGCTCACCATTGTTTACCTGGCAAAAAATCTTCCAAGTTATGTTAGGTTAGGTTATGGTTAGGTTACATTAGGTTATGATTAGAATAGGTTATGTTAGGTTTGGTTCGGTTAGATTCGGTTATATAAGGTTTTTATATTTTATTGCCCAAAAGTTATGCATTTCACCCTAGATTTTTTTCTGGATTGCCATATTATGGCCTTTAACCAAGCAACGGACTTTTTACACTAACGGTCAGGGCTCCCTCCGCATTAGTCCGTTATTTCGAGGGTCGACAGTATATATATATATATATATATATATATATATATATATATATATATATATATATATATATATATATATATATATATATATTGTTACGGTCACACCGTAACGGACACGGTTCTTATGCCCTAGTGCCGGGTGTCCACTTATGAACAACCCAGTCACAACCACGTTACGGGCGTGTACGAACTGTAGTGCTGATATTTATACGTCCTTTTAACCCATCAAAGGACAAGGAAAGTCGACTATCCCGTAGGACTAGTCACTCCGAGGGCCACACGCCGATGGCTGGACAATAGGTTATAAACAAGATGTGCCTGGTTAAAGAACCTGTGCACTCTTAGCCCCCAAACACAGCACCTACAGCCACCGTTAAGAGGTCGCCAGTTCTTTTAACCCTCCAAAGAACAAGGAATCTCCCAGCAGTAACCACCTTCTCCTCCTTACATTCCAAAGAGACTTACAGTGAGCTCGAGATTAAAGTGCCTAGACAAGGAGCTATCGCTCCAACCAGAATACCGTCCACAAGGTGTCTTTCAACCCACTTCTGGTTGAATAATAACTCCTCTCGACTCTAATAACACCCTGCAAAGTAGCCTCCCACGAGGGGACTCCGTACAGTGCATTATATGAGTCGTAATTAATTAACACTAAGACGGGATTACTCCTCGTCTGTGTTATCAAACAAGAGGCCCCAGATGATAGGCTCTCTCTCTCTCACAATGAGGACAACGAAGACAACGCCGACGAAGCAGACAACGCCGAAAAAGCAAACAACGCCGACAAAGCAGACAATGCCGAAACTACTTCCCCAAGACTCAAAAGCCTGACAATATCCCTAGGTGGAGTTCACCGCCAGCTAGATGGTAATTATACAACCACACACTCGTCGTTCATTCTCGGCACGGTAACCTGGTCCTCGTATAGACAGGGCCTTACTGTCTAGCTACACAGATTACAACAGAACTAACAGGCCAATCGTATATCCCCTTCCCTTAAATATGAGGAGGTTACACACGGAATAATGCCAAATTGAGGAGAGTGAGACGAGCGAGGATGTGTTCTTGGTGGCTGGCCAGCGGGAACTGAATCCCTCACTGCATCTCAGCTTCCATCTACCCAGGCAGAGATGCCAACTCGTACCACATGTCTAGCACCGCGCCCTCCTCCAGTCCGCTATAGCCTAGGAAACAACTTCCTTTCATAAAATCACTACAGGCCATAGATACAATGTAGGACAATAACAAACATACCAGAGGAAGCAGAAAAGAATGCTCTACAAGATAGGATACCTTACAACACAAAGAAGAAAGAGGGAAAGTCAGGAAAATTAGGAGAACGAAGAGAAGATAAAAACATTAAGCAAGCCTCGCCTCGCTGGCCTTCTTCTCAACCACATAAGGGCCACAGTAACGGGCCGCAAGCGGCTGTCCTTGTAGAGGAAGCAACACCAACACCTCCTTCCCTGGTGCAAAAGTGCGATACTTGGCCTTCTGGTCGTAGTATCCCTTCATCTTCTTCTGGGCAGCTCCGAGATGGTGTTGAGCCACCTCCAGCGCGTTCACCAGTCTTTCCCGAGTCCTTAACACACTCTTCAAGAGCGACTCGGGGCGGTCCGAGTGGGGAGCACACCAGGCTTCCCGTACTAAATCCAACGGACCGTGCACCCGGTGCCCAAACACCAACTGATTGGGGGAAAACCCTAAGGACTCAGTAGGAGCTTCCCTCACAGCAAACAAAACAGCAGTTGAGAGGAATAGAAGTAAGTCAGGAGGAAGTTATGAAATTGATGGAAAATTTGGATGTAAATAAGGCGGCTGGTCCAGATGGAATTTCAAATTGGATTCTGGATTCTGAAAGCATATAGAAATCAGTTAGTGGATAAAGTTTATAGCCTGGTGAGGTTGTCGTTGATGAAGGGAAAAGTGCCAAACGATTGGAAAAGAGCAAATATTGTACCAATTTACAAGGGTAGAAGTCGAAAGGATCCACTGAATTATAGACCAGTGTCCTTGACGAGTGTAGTAGGAAAAATATGTGAGATGATTATTAAGAATACTTGGATGGAATATCTGGAGAGAAATGATGTGTTGACAACATGCCATTTCGGATTCAGGAGAGGGAGGTCATGTTCCTCAAATTTGTTGTCTTTTTATTCAAGGGTCATAAATGTTGTACAAGAGAGATGGTTGGATGGATGGGGTCTACCTGGATTTGAAGAAGGCCTTTGACAAGGTACCACATAAGAGACTGTTATGGAAGATAGGGAGGTATGGAGGAATTGGAGGACGATTGTTGGAATGGATGAAGGATTATCTTCATGAGAGGGAAATGAGAACGGTAATAAGGAATAATAATTCTTCCTGGTTGAAAGTTACTAGTGGAGTACCCCAAGGGTCAGTGCTGGGACGATCATGTTTGGTATATATGTAAATGACATGGTTGAAGGAGTAGACAGTCATATCAACTTGTTTGCCGATGACGCCAAATTGGTGAGGAAAGTGCAGAATGTGAGAGATTGTGAGAAATTGCATGAGGACCTACCTTGATAAGATTGGTAGATGGAGTGAAAAGTGGCAAATGGAATTCAATTTAGGTAAGTGCAAAGTCATGGAATTTGGCAAAAGCAAAAGGAGAGTGAACTATAATTACAAAATGAAAAATGTTAGTTTGAAAAAGTCAAAGGAGGAGGTGGATTTGGGGGTGACTATTACGCGGAGTTTAATCCCGGATAGGCATATAGATAAAATTACGGGAGAAGTGAGTAGTCTGCTAAGGAGAATCAAAATGGCTTTTTCATACTTGGATGCCGATATGATGAGAAAACTGATTACCGCTATGATTAGACTGAGATTGGAGTATGCGGCGATTGTATGGTCCCCTCACACAAAGAAAAATATTAGAAAATTGGAGAGGGTGCAAGGGTGCAAAGGGCAGCCACCAAGATGGTACCGGAATTGAGAGAGTTCACATATGAAGAAAGATTGAGGAAACTAGAACTTCCTACGCTTGAGAGTAGGAGAGAGAGGGGACTTGATAGGAGTTTATAAAATGGTGAACAACCTGGATAGAATTGATGGAGAGTTGTTAAATCTGGAGGCCAGAAGTACAAGGGGACATGGAAAGAGGCTGAAGAAGGAGCGTTGTATCAGGGACATCAAGAAGTACAGTTTTCCGCACAGAGTGGTCAACACCTGGAATGAATTAAGTGGAGATATTGTAAACGCCACCAGTGTACACAGCTTTAAAGCCAAGTTGGATAAAGTAAGATATAAAGACGGGACAATATGAGATTACTCCCCTCCCGTAAACCACAACTAGGTAAATACAACTAGGTAAATAGGGCACCGCCTCGTCCCAGTCCTTCTCTCGTTCCGAGCAGAACGCCCGGAGCATAGTTTTGAGCATCTGATGGTGCCGCTCTAATGCTCCCTGCGACTGGGGATGATAAGCACTAGATAGAATGTGCTTAATCCCCCACTCGGTCATAGTCTTTGTGAACAACTTTGAGGTGAAGTTGGTCCCTCGATCAGACTGAATCTCGGGAGGCAGACCAAAATGGGTAAAGAAGTTGAGGAGGGCCTTAAGCACAACTCGTGCGTGGGTACTCCTCACTGATATAGCTTCTGGGTACCGGGTCGTTACATCCATAATGGTCAACAAGTACTTATGACCGGCCTTGGAAGGAGGGAGGGGCCCCACCATGTCAATCAGGACCCTGGTAAAAGGAGGATCCACAGCGGGAATAGGGTGTAGGGGTGCAACAGGGGGATTTTGGTTGGGTTTGCCCACCATCTGACAGGTGTGACAACTCCTCAGCAACTCAGTAATCTCTCTGGCCATACCAGGCCACCAAAAATTGCCCCGCAGGCGGGCAAGAGTTTTGTGCTAACAGCACCAGGGCCTCCCTCAAATCCTGAGGCACTACCACCTGTGGAACATCACTCCCATCACTCTCCCTCGACCTGCGGTGTAACACCCCCTTCTGCAACAGAAACTTCTCTGCTCCCCTTATCTCCTTTCCTACCTTAGCAAAACAAGGGGCCAATTCCGGGTCCCCTTTCTGTCCCTTGATGAGCAACGCAGGCTCAATACAAGTAAGGTCGGACGGGACCACAAGATCTGTCGGAAGGGGCGTTACCGACACTTCCTTGGTTCTGTCCCGGGGCATGAGGCGTGGTGTGGACTCATCCACCACATCCTCATCAGCCAAAATGGGTGGGCCCTCCTGATGGGCCTCATCTGTCAGACAGTCACCAGATAAGGGAACAGCCTGTTCCCTGTCTCCGGTACACTCCGCAAGGGTGGAAGTCTCCAACTCCCCCGCAGAGTTGGAAGTCTCCCCTCCCTCGGAGGTGACCCCCAACAAACTGTCCGACATACCAGGCTGGGGTCCGGACTGAGTACTGAGGCCCACAGCCTCACAATCAGGAAACACCACCGCTTGGGTGCTTCCTCCGAGGTGCCCCGCAGGGTGAGGAATACCAACACTAGACTCCCCGGCCCTCAACACTCCTTCCTCACCCTCGGCGACTACCTCTACCGAGTCAGGTGCTATGGGTGGCTCTGCACATCGGCAGTCAGCCCCCACACCTTGACTCCCTGGAGAGCCCGGCTCTGGCTCTTCCAGTCCACAAACACTGCTCTCTTTTGTCGGTGACTCTGCTGTGTCGCAGTCAGCCCCTAGAGTAGCAGCCGGTTCCACCCGTCTAGCCTGAGACCGGGTGACAACCCCAACAACTTCCTCCTCACTGCCCTCCAACACCGGTGACTCTGCCTCCTTGTAGTCGGCCCCAGGAGCGGCAGCTTCTTCCTCACCACTGTTCTCCTCTTCCGGTAGCCCTGCTCTGTTGCAGTCGGCCCCAGGAGCAACAGCCTGCATCACCCTCTCAGTCTGCGACCGGGTGACAACAGCAACAGGGTCGGGCACGCTGTGCCCCGAAACCTCAGAAGCCTCACCTCCCGTAGGGGTGGGCACCCAAACTCTCCCTCTTGCTAGGTCATTCCCTTGCAGGAAATCAACACCTGCCACAGGCAGTTGTTCCGCCACTGCCACTTGAGCCGAAGTGGTGATCAGTGGACACGACAACGTCACAACCACAACCACGTTACGGGCGTGTACGAACTGTAGTGCTGATGTTTATACGTCCTTTTAACCCACCAAAGGACAAGGAAAGTCGACTATCCCATAGGACTAGTCACTCCGAGGGCCACATGCCAGTGGCTGGACAATAGGCTATAAACAAGATGTGCCTGGTTAAAGAACCTGTGCACTCTTAGCCCCCAAACATAGCACCTACAGCCACCCCGTTAACGTTAAGAGGTCGCCAGTTCTTTTAACCCTCCAAAGAACAAGGAATCTCCCAGCAGTAACCACCTTCTCCTCCTTACATTCCAAAGAGACTTACAGTGAGCTCGAGATTAGTGCCTAGACAAGGAGCTATCGCTCCAACCAGAATACGGCCCACAAGGTGTCTTTCAACCCACTTCTGGCTGAATAATAACTCCTCTCAACTCTAATAACACCCTGCAAAGTAGCCTTCCGCGAGGGGACTCCGTACAGTGCGTTAT
>JAXIVD010001671.1:32500-60000 GCA_036785275.1 Cancer borealis
CTGGTTACAGCCCCGCAATGTTAGATTAGGTTGGATTGGGGTTAGGCTAGGGTTAGGGTTAGGTTAGGTTTCTCGAAATGAAAAAGCATCATACTTTCCACAGAAATAAATAGTCCGTGCCTAAAAATTAATTGGCTAACCTTATCTAACCTAACCTAGCTACGCATGCTTATTAGACGCCATGGTGGTTTCAACACTGATGCCTAGAAGGAGGAGGGAGGTGGAGCCTAGGTACATCAGCTGATTGTGGGCGCAGCATAATGATTAATGGCTGCACCCAGATGCTTCCCTTTGAATCGGAGTAACCATTGAGTGCAACTGTAAATACTGTACAGTCGCGGACAAAAGTCCTGCGTCGCTTCCAATCCCAGCGTGAGTCCGAGATACTTGAAGTGTTTAAGTGCTGTTTGTGTACAGAATGTAAGATTGTCAACTTAAGCTGATAACATTATGCTACTAATGATAGATAGTTATTAAGATGTGACACGTCAAAATGTAAATAAATGGGTACGATTTACACATGAGTGGCAGGCAGTCATGCTTGTAAAAGTTTCATGTCTCGTGACCAGCAGGGGTAAAGTGAACATGGCGTTAGATTACAGGAAACAAATTAAGAAATACACGTATACAGTGTGTGGGGGGGGGGGGGTGGACTGTGACGGGGAAGTGGAGGGAGGTGGAAATAGGAGTTGTGGGCTTCCCAAGTGTCCAGAGCATAACCATCATTAGAGGATGCAAAGTTATATCACATTTCTTATAGGAATGAGGTTACAGAGTTACTATAGTAACTCTGTAATCTCATTCCTATAAGAAATGTGATATAACTTTGCATCCTCTAATGATGGTTATGCTCTGGACACTTGGGAAGCCCACAACTCCTATTTCCACCTCCCTCCACTTCCCCGTCACAGTGACATTTAACACCTTACTGTAATCAGCCAAATATTGACCAAACCCTGTTATAACGAACAAGGATTTCTGCTCTTTATTAATGAACTGTTTATGTGTGGAATATAATCAAAACACTATATTACTGAATAGTTATATTTGGCCTTATATTCGAAAAATTATTACTGGTTTATTACAGAGTAATTTGAGTATATTCGAAACCCTGTCTCACCATTCCTACTCCCTTTGAAAATAGCGGATAAACGATGGAAATTAAAAACAAAGGAAAATATGTATTGAAAGATTCTTTACTCAGTGTAGTAAAATTACCATAGTAAAAATAAAAAGCAAATACTGTGCTGAATACAAAACGTAAGAAATTGTTTACCCTCAAATATTTTCAGACAGACAGGATACCTCCTGTTAATAGTATTTGAATGATAACAATAATCATTATGGGTTATAGCATTCAATACTTTGTCCATCCTCCTTGAGTATCCACTACTTCACCTATTCTCTTTGGCATGGATGTCACTAAATTGTAGCAGATGTTGGGATGGCGGCGCACCAATGCCAATATTCATTAACGAAACAAGGGGATACCAAACACATTCATAAAACGCAAACACTTGTTCGCCATAACAGTGTAGTCAAAATTATGGCTGAGTACTCTGAGGGATCAAACATTGCTGTAGTATTCTTACCATCAGGCCCAATACCCTTACAATACCACATACTATTATTATCGCCACCCCCAACCTCCAGCTTCCCCGTCCTCCTAACATAGATCCTCCTCCCACCCACTCACAACACACACGTCCACTCAAACAGACGATGATCCCACTCTTTTAGGTGGACTGAAACGTTCTTATGGGAATGTGCTACTTCAGTGGTTCCCAAACTGGGGTCCGCGGACCCCTGGGGGTCCCTGAGAAGGTCCTAGGGGGTCCGCGACACAATGAAAAAAAAACAAATTTTCAACCCCAGAAAAAATTTATAGAATAAAAAATATACATCACTGATTCTCTATCATCCTAGTGTCGGTGGTATCGATACTTGGGTGTAGAAGCAGCTAGCTTGCACATCTTTAATACATCATTATTTGTTTTATAATCATAAGCTTAATTTGAATTTAATTACAACTTAGCAACTCCCATCTTTCGCCACCCAAACCGTCACTATCGCGAGTCTCGTGACACGCAGTCTCGCCCCAAGTCCGGTAGGATCTGGCTGTCCCATCCGTCTGGCTGCTACATATTCGCATTGTATGTAAATGTCATTGGCTGTATGTTGCTATAATTTTAAAAAAGTGACAATATATCGGTAGTGAAATATTGCTAACTGACAAAACAAAATCAGTGTTGTCATGAATGTTCAGTATTAATTAAAGTTACAATGAATTATCAACATTATTAATCAATAACCATTTGCACTCTGTGAAAATTATATCAAAACTACGGCTAGAAAATACATTTCTGCTCATGTGTATTTGGTTTAAAAAATCTTAGTTGTTCCTTTAATTATTAATACGAAGTTAATTATTTTATGCTTACAGAAAGTGTGAACTGAAAATGGACAAGTTTTTAAAACGAAAATCGTCTGATGAGCTCTCCACTGCTACTTCCTCAAGACCAAGGGAAGAAAGTAGTTTGGGTACAAAGGACAGAAAGTCAAAACTCAGAAAGTATAATCCCTCATATATTGCATATGTGGTAAAAAACGATGGAGTGGAGTACCCGAAGTGTGTTCTCTGTCAAGAGATACTCTCCAATGAAGGGTTGAAACCATCAAAACTACAAAGACATTTACAACAAAAACATCCAGCTGATGCCAGAAAATCCATTGATTTCTTCAAACGACAAGAGTCATCGGTAACTAGCCAAGCAAATACATTCAAACAGAAGTTCACACTTCCAGACAGAGCACTGAAAGCATCATTCTTAGCTTCTTTTCATATTGCCCATGGTAAAAAACCACACACGATCGGAGAAAATTTCCTGTTACCAGCAGTCAGGGACATTGTTCAGGAATTATTTGGAGAGGATGCTGCCAAGCAGGTTGATGTGTTACCCTTGTCAAACAATACTGTGAGCAGGAGAATAGATGATATGGCCGAGGACGTCACTGTACAACTTTTGGAGCAAGTGAAAAACAGTGAGTACTTTACACTGCAACTAGACGAGAACACAGATGTCGCTAACAAACCACAGCTGCTTGTGTATATCAGATTTATCAGTGACGGAAAATTTGTTGAGGAGATACTGTTCTGCAAAGCCATGAAGGGTAGGACTACTGGGAAGGATATATTTCAGATTTTGGATGAATACATGGAACAAAATTCCATTGACTGGTTACGCTGTGTGGGTGTGTGCACTGACGGAGCAGCTGCTATGACAGGTAAACATAGTGGAGTCATTGCTTTCATAAAAGAAAAGGCCCCAAATGTCGTCAACACACACTGCATACTCCACCATGAGGCATTTGTTGCAAAACGCATTGATGATGAATTGTATCAGGTTTTGCAGATTGTTGTGAAAACAGTGCATTATGTAAAAGCACATCCTCTGAAAGACAGACTTTTTGAAGCCCTTTGTCATGAAATGGGTGCTGACTTTCATGGCTTGCTGCTCCACTCTGAAGTGCGATGGTTATCGCGTGGAGCAGTTTTGAATCATGTATTTGCACTGCGGAGAGAGTTAGCTGATTTTCTCTCAACACAGAAATCAGATCTTTGTATCTATTTTGAGGACGAGTCATGGATGCTAAAGCTAGCATATCTATCAGATATATTCCAGCATCTAAATGTACTAAACAAGGGTATGCAAGGCCTTGGATTATGCATTTTGAATGTGCAAGACAAAGTACGTGCATTCATGCAAAAGATTTCCTTGTGGGAAAGCAAATGCCAGGAAGGAGTCACTGAAATGTTTCCACTTTATCACCAAGAATGTATGACATCAAGTGAAGACATCACCCCCATCATTGTGTCCCATCTATCTCATCTGCAAGGCTACTTCAGGGAATATTACCGTGAACTGGAAAATTCTCACCTGAACTGGATTAGAAACCCTTTCGCAGTCGGGGTAGGTGCACGTCTTGATATGAAGTCGCAAGAGGAACTCATTGAAATGTCAAATGATGGGGGTATGAAAATAAAGTTCTCTGTCCTTCCATTGTCAGAGTTTTGGATCTACTCAAGAACTGAAGAAGGCTCTGAAACACATTTTGCCCTTTGCCACAACCTACTTATGTGAAAAAGGATTTTCCACATTGACAATACTTAAAACCAAGCACAGACCACGCCTACAGGTGGACAACGACATGCGTCTGGCACTAACTAACATTAAGCCCCGCATTGACCAGCTGTGTAGGAGCCATCAATCTCACCCATCCCACTAAGATATTATGTCTGATAGCTTTTGTGTTTAATTCCACATTCTTTTTATGAAGGGTATTTCATTTATTTTGGTTACCGGTGGTGACACTACATACTGTAATTATCTATCTATTGTGGCTGGGTTTTTTTACCAATTTTACTTTGTATTGAATTTAAAACAATAAAACATACTGAAAATATTTTACATGTTTATTCATAATTTCGTTGTGCAGGAATATGCAAATAGTAAATATCCTACGGCCTACACCTATGTTGTAATCATGTAATGGGTATCTTGGCCGGTAATGATAACTTTTGATTGGCTGGGGGTCCTCGGCTGGGACTCGTAATGTCTGGGGGGTCCTTGGCATGGTAAAGTTTGGGAACCACTGTGCTACTTGATAGCAACGTTAGTCTAATGCATGCATGTCGTCGAATAAAAAACTTACCGAGAGTCAAGGATAAAACTAAATGCTGTGCAGTAGGACAGGTTTCGCAACAACAATTTATGAATATTACTTTAGCCATATGTTGGAGTGGCGGTTATTAGTCTTTATTATATACTTCCATATCACATGAAGTTGGTAAACGATACACTATCTGCCTACTTACTATCTGTCTATCCCTTGCCATCATGTCAACAATACCCTTGGTGGTGACGAGACATTATACTGTCAGCTCTTTATTGTAACGGTCTAGCACTTGTTACCACTACCTCCATTAATTTGTTTGTATCAAAATATGCAGATTTTTGTGTATGTGGTATTCTTGATAACTATCTATCATTAGTAGCATAATGTTATCAGCTTATGTTGACAATCTTACGTTCTGTACACAAACAGCACTTAAACATTTCAAGTGTGCCATCTCTTGGTTTGGTGCTCCGTTTGTTCGAACCTCAGGTGTCTCGGACTCACGCTGGGGTTGGAAGCAACGCAGGACTTTTGTCCGCGACTGTACATACAACTTAGGTTAAGGTAAGCCAAAAAGTATTTGAGTAAATCTGCATACCTACTGCTCGGACGATATCGATATAAATTTGAAGTCATACATATTATACATAGTGTACTCAACACATCTGTAAAGGTTTCAGGCGGTGCTCACCATTGTTTACCTGGCAAAAAACTTTCAGGTTATGTTAGGTTAATTATGTTATGTTAGGTTATGGTTAAGTTAGGTTAGATTTGGTTATGGTTAGATTAGGTTATGTTAGGTTTGATTCGGTTAGGTTTGGTTATAAAAGGTTTTTATATTTCATTACCCAAAAGTTGGGCGTTTCACCCTAAATTTTAACAGATTATGTTACCGACACGACCGCCACCTACCGGACTTTCTTTTATACTAACGGACTTTAGTCCGGATCTGGGTTGATCGTCCGCTAGTAGCCTGAGTCCGTTAAATCCGATGTCCGTTAAATCGGGATCCGTTAAAACGAGGGTCGACAGTATATATATATATATATATATATATATATATATATATATATATATATATATATATATATATATATATATATATATATATATATATACACATATACAGTAGAACTTTGCAGTACGAGTGCCCTATTGTACGAGTAATTTGCTTAATGAGCTGCGGCTTGTGAGTAGTTTTGTCTTGAAATACGAGTGGAAATCCGTTTATTTGTTGGGTCATCTCCAGCAATATTGTATATCCTGCTCAACTTGCTCTTCCAGCATTCTTTGCTAACATTGTACACTTCTGACATGAAAAAATAGTCTACTTTTCTTATACATTAAAAACCTCTCTATATTAAAAGAGGAATTAATAAGTTACTTTAATCCACTCATAACTTTTGTTTTAAAACCAATTTCTGCTTTACCTCGAAACAATCACACCCAAACTGGCATCTATGCTAAGAATGTTGCTCTCCTTGTTTCTAGCCTGTCCGTAAAAAATCAAATACTTATACACCAAACCTGAAGCTCTTCCAGGAATAAGGAGAGTGAACATTTACTGGTATACAAAACATTCAACTTCATAAGGGTAGCAGGCAGTATGGTACCCAAAAATACCATTGACTATATATTTTCTCACCTGTATTACGTGAAGTCATCCCAGCCAGCTTCTTGGCCAAGCAGAGCTGCTGCCGTTTCTTTGCACGCTGGGAACGAATGATGTTGGCTAAGACATCTGTGCGTGCTGAGCCACCTCCAGATGCTCCTACATCCTCTAAAGAATTCTTGGAAACATTAGACACGTCCAATGAGTCCACTTCGGCCCCACTGCTACAGGCATTTCCCCCCATGAGGGAATCGGCCATGCTGACATCGATGTTCTCAATAGCCTCAGCGCTCCCTTTCTCCTCCATAACAATTATTGGAGGAATGGTGTTGCTGTCTGTTTGGAAGAGATGCAAATACTTGATAAATCATCATGAATATTACTTCCTCGGGTAATTAAATTTACCACCACTAAAGCACTAAAGAAATTGGAAGTGCTGACAAAGAATTATAAAAAGAAGAAAGTAGGCCCCAGCAGAAATGGATCATACAAACAATAATCAAGTTCTTACAATTTTTTTTCAGCAAAACACATGTTTGTTTGGTTTTGCCTACCCAATAAGAAGCTCTTTGAGACGTTGTTTATGGAAAACAAGAACTGAGGTTCCTCATTTCATACTGCACAAATACAAAGCTATCAATCTATCTATATACAAGGCAGATGTTCCCTTAAGGGCAGTAGCTGGGATAAGGTGCCCACATCCACCACCATGCATACATACACATGTATTCCTCTCACTTAACCCCTACGCCCCTTCAGAAGAAGAGATCGGTCTCCCTGCCTTCACTGAGCAGGGGTTATCTATGCAGTGGGCTGGAGATTACTTCCACATCAGGGCCAAATAACAAAAGTAAATTTACCCTTGCCACTTCATGTGTATGATTCTCCCTCCTCATTCATGATCTGATTAACAGATCACACCAGATGCAGAGGAACTTCCTCCAAGGATCATCGAGGCTGCATTATCATTCATGCATTGATCAATGCTCTACATTCACTTCTATAATGCACAATAATTCTTCCTTGCTCCACAGAGATTCTTCTTTCACTCAATACTTTTTTCTCACCGTCCATCCATCCCATTCATGGTTGTCCTCTCAACCTCACACTTCTCACAACTGATCCTATAATCTTCTTCCCCAACCAGTTCACCTCCATTTTCTTCCTACGCCCACACCACTTCAACACACATTGCTCTGCTCGACCAGCCAATTCTATCATAAAACCATTTATATTTCACCACTCCTTGTTCGTCAGTCCATATATGTTATTCCAATCATACTTCTCATACACCTCATCACCTTTACATTTAATCTCTTTCTCTATGCTACTCCCTTATTCCACGTTTAAGTCCCCCAAAGATCAGTTAATATAGCTACCTCTTCATAAAACCTTATTTCAATTCATTCCCATTGCTCTGTAACTAAACATTTTCTTCATTCCTCCCAACACTTTTCATACAATACCAAATTACAATACTATCAATATCAAATTAAATTTCATTAGATTTTCATCAAAATGATATAACAATTTTCTGAATCATACAAATGTTACTCTAAATGAAAGGGATATCACACATTACCTATGTCTCCATTGATGAGCTCAATGCTGGACAGCAGTGCTGCATGAGGATCAGAAGATGGAGATGCAGAGAGGATAGAGGATGGACCCGTAGAGTCCAGGACCACTGAGGAGGAGGAGGAAGAGGGAGAAGAGGAAGGTCCATCTGTTGTGAGGGGAAGGAGCTGATCCACCATTAAATCTTTATCCCCCAGCAGAGTTATGTAGTCCAAGCGATTAGATTCAGTGGCTGAAAAAAAAATTAAGTGGAATCGTTATACAAGTATAGTTCAACGATCCACACTTTATAGGAGAAAGAAAGTCCAAATCATTCAAAATCCAGAATTTCAAAATTATCTATTTTTTTTAATTCCGTAGAGTTCTTCAATCACCAGCCTATCACCTTATAGTTAACAAGAGCCTCTACTGAAAGAAACACTGCATATAATTCCTTTATAAATACCACAAATATATTCTATTGGAAAAAAAAAATGTGCAAACAGTACACTATTCAAATAAAATACTGTGTATATATGTACTTTATATGCTTTTGTTATAACGTTGCAAGTTAGTCCAAGTGCTTCATCATAAGGGCCATAACAAACAGCACACTATGCAGTGTGAACATGGAAGTACAAAAGCCTTGAGAGGGGAACAGGGGATAAATGTAATTGAGTCGAAGAGTGAGATGAGTGTATGATTGTATTTTTTAAGGATCAGTTAGTGTGATAAAGGTAATGTCTTGTTTTATTTATGTTGCGTTTCATACTCATATTTTGCTATGAGTGTTTTTGTGATGATGTGAGGTATTTATACTTAATATTACTAAAGTTAAAGATGTGTACTTTGTTTCATATAATACTGTCACTACAATTCCTACTGTATTGCAGTGTTATGTTTAGTTTCAGACTGTATTATAGGATACAACAGTGTTCTTCAAGGTCTTTCACAGGCTGTAACTTCAGTAACTATTGTTGGTCGGGAGATAAGTGCTTTCATGGATTCATGCAGTACTGACAGTTACATTAGTGAGAAAGCTGCACAAAAACTGAAACCGAAATTACATCCAACCAGTAAGGACATTACTATGGCTCAAAAGTCTCTGAATACTAGTTCTCCAAGATATGTTGTGGTAGATCTTATTCTCAATCTCAATAACCAGTCACATGTCTTGGCATACTGGATGATCTATGTTCTGATGTAATACTTGGCTAGGACTTTCAATGGCAGCACCTGACTGGACAGTGCAATATGCCACACAGCCCATGTTGTGAAACTGTGGTTGCAAGATTGCCAGGCTCAGTATATTGAAGATTGGCCAGGAAACTCCTCAGACTTCAACATAATTAAAAATTTGTAGGTAATCATTAAAAGGGAGTTAATGCAACATGACACACACTCCATTCTGCAACTGATCGAAGCAGTGGAAAAGTGGAAAAATATTGACCCACAACATTTAAGGAGCTTAACATATTCGTTCCCAAAATGTCTCAAAAAGTGCCTAAAGATTGAAAGATGACTTATGAAGTGCTCAATATTTTTAAGTACCCATTTCATCAATACTGATGGATGGTTAGTTGACAAATTTCTTAAATAGATGAGTCATATAAATCATATAAAACAAAAATAAGCTCCTGTGTAATGCTATTGTAGCTATGAAATATGAGAGTAATTCACGGTCCCTCAGCCAAACTTTTCCATGAATTAAAATTGGAGTTCATCAGTAAGGAATGTGTTAAAGTCAGGATTAGGTTCCAGAAAACCCTGACTTTAAGTGTAACCGAAAATCTCATAAGCCCAGTCTGGTGTCTCTTTCTCTCACCTCAGAATTACGTCATGCTTACAGCCTATGACAGAAAGCACAAGGGTGCGAAACATTATAATCAAAACTTACAATTATATCATGCCTTTGTTTACTTTCATTGATTTTTAAGAAAACCATAGTTTGGATGAAAAATATAAACAAACACCATCCTCTTCAATACCTCAGGAAAGTAACATTTACTTATGTAAAGATTATGGTCCTAGGGTACTAGAAAAGAAGGGGTGTGGTCATATTTCTCATCTAAACTTAATGGTTGTGTTAAAGAAAAAACTATGAAATTAAAAAAGGTATGGTTTGATTATATACTTGGAGAATGGTGCAATCTCCTGCACTGTCTCTTTCGTTGGTTGTAAGCATGACATAATCCTGATTTGTCCAACATAATCCCATAATTTCCAATACATTTAAAAATATTTATTGTTCCTTTGTTCTTTTGATTTTGTGTTAGGTCTCTGAAATGTAGTTCCTACATCAATGAGAAAAAAAGAGAGGAGCAAAGGAACGGAGATTGCATGGATACAGTTTATGGACTTGGGTAAGTGGAAGTCCTTTTGTCAACACCACCTTGAGTTATATGAGACAGGTGTTACAAAAGATATATGGCTAGAAATTACAGAACAGTGATAATAAAGTGCCCTTGCTTCTTCACACTCACTAAGAATGGTATGTTCCTTCAGCATGTGTTGACGAAGGTTGTGTTTTGAGTTATAGTTTTTGTCACAGGTATCAATAGGGCAGTGATAAGTCACCTTGTTGTTGTTTTCCTTTGCTTTCCCTTCGTGTTTCTTGAGATGCACATACAAACTACTCTTTGCAGTGAATTTGGCATTACAATCTGAAAGAGAAAGATATTTGTCTTTACATCTCTTACAAATTTAACTTTCTACTCAATTCATCTTTAATTTCAATTTCATCAATAATTAATAATATCAATATGGTTGTAAGCCAAAATCAGTTAGATGAACACATTGTTTTGTCGTTGGTTAGTAATTTAGTAAATTATGATATAACATAATATTAGACAATTGCCAAAATCTTGGCATGTCATGATTCAACTGGAATGCAGATTTATCATTCATATGACAGAAAGCTAGTTCAGATTAATCAATATATTCAATTAGAGTGCAAATTAATAATTCTTAATGGATAGAGCAAATTAAGACTAATCAATGATATTTTCATTCATGATGATTCAATTTTTCTCCAAACAGGAGACAATGAACCTGTAATGGGACAAGCTGGCAATGGAAACTTACGCTCAATAGGACACTGAAAATTCCGAACACCAGTGTGGATGAGCAGGTGACCTTTGAGGTGCTCTGACCGAAGGAATGACTTCTGGCAGATGTGGCAGGTGAACTTACGTTCATTGGTATGTTTTCGCTGGTGACGACTTAATTTACTTGCACTTTGAAAGGACCAATTACAACCCTGAAAAAATGCAAGAAGGTGATTTTAGGCTTATGACAGAGTAGGATCAAAGACATCTGAACACAGTTTTCTAATGGAATGTCCGAACAAATTTAAAACTTTTCTTTTTTATTATAAGGTCATTGTCATGAATCTCCAGGTGTTACCAATAAATAAATAAATACAGAAATATATGGAAATATCTGTTTCAGTCTCAGTTTAGATCTCCAAAATTGAATACAGATTGAAATCTTATTATTTTATGTTCATGTATAACAATGTGTAAACAAATGCTTCAAAAATTTTGATTTTGACATCAATCAATTTCTAATCTCATTTATGAATTATTATATCACTGGTCAACAACCAAAAAAATGTTTAGGTTTTTTCAACTGATTTAGGGTAATTTCGAATTATTATATCACTGGTCAACAACCAAAAAAATTTTTAGGTTTTTTCAACTGATTTAGGGTAATTTCGATGCGCTGATTTCAAAAATCACATTGATTTTGCTCAATCAGGTCAACTTTTTGAACTATCGCCACATGTTTTTACGTTTTAGTGTACTTGTATGGGTATTTTCACTTTATGTGATTGTGGTAAAATCGTAGCATACGTTATTATGTTGAGGCCACATACGTTAATTTATGACTAATAACAAATATATGTTTCTTTTCAGATGAATGATATGGCTTCGGGGAGAAGATCTTGCAAGAATACGCCCGATGTATTCTGCTACATCTGCAGCGAATACAATGTTGTTCATAACAGGAATCCAGTCACAACTTTCATAAAGCGTGATTACCATGCTTATGTTGGTATGAAACTAGGTGACCAGAAGAAAGCCTGGGCGCCACACAAGGTATGCAAGACATGCACCGAGTATCTGCGTCAGTGGACCAAGGGCAAAAAGAGTTCTTTGAAGTTTGGAATTCCCATGGTTTGGAGAGAGCCGACATACCATGCCACTGACTGCTACTTCTGCGCTATTGATTTCACTGGGATTAACAGAAAGAACCGGAGAAGCCTCAAGTATCCTGATCTTGAATCAGCACGTCGTCCTGTACCTCATTGTGATGAAATTCCAGTACCTGTATGTGGAGACCTTCCTGCCATTAGTGCCGAAGATTCCTCCACTGCTGAAGAAAGTGAAGATGTGGTATTTGATGCCGATGCACCACGTCCTCTTTCCCAAGAGGCGCTAAATGATCTAGTTCGCGATCTCAGCTTGTCAAAGATGTCTGCCAAGCTGTTGGCATCCAGATTGAAGGAAAGTAAACTCCTCTTTGACAGTGCTTGCATCACTTTCTACCGCAACAGGCATGAAGAGTACCTTCGTTTCTTTTCTGAAGAGAATGACTTGGTGTACTGCACAGATGTTGCGCAACTTCTGCACAAGCTTGGAGTGCCACAGTATCAACCCGAAGACTGGAGACTGTTCATTGACAGCAGCAAGCGATCGTTGAAATGTGTTCTGCTGCACAATGGCAACCAATTTGCATCTGTACCACTCGCTCACTCGACTACACTGAAGGAGAGGTATGAAGCGGTGAAGTACGTGCTGGAGAAAGTTTGTTATGCTCAGCATCAGTGGTTGATTTGTGTTGACCTGAAGATGGTAAACTTTTTGTTGGGACAACAGTCCGGGTTCACCAAGTACCCATGCTTTCTGTGCATGTGGGACAGTAAGGACCGAGCTCAGCACTACAAAAAGAAGGACTGGCCTGTACGGGAGGAATTGGTGCCTTGCAGATCAAGGAACATCATTAACAAGCCTCTGGTGGAAAGAGACAGGATACTCTTTCCACCTCTGCACATCAAGCTTGATTTGATCAAGCAGTTCACCAAAGCTCTGGACAAGGATGATGGCTGCTTCACTTACCGTATTTTACGGCTTACAAGACGCTGCATCTTGGAAGACGCACCCTAATATTGGAGAGAAATTTTGAGGAAAAAAAATGTCATTCTCACACAAAAACAGCTTCACCATATCCATGAATTTATGTAACCTTTTCTTAAACTATCTATTGTCTCAGCACTCACCTTAAATGTACAACTAGGTAATTACAACTACCATTGGTAAATACACACACTGAAACAGTTGTTGTTGTGGTTGGGGATTTGTTGGGGCCGCATAGGCTGTGGTACCACAATAGTCCCCGACATAAGAGTTTGTTTCCATTCATCACTCGTCCAATCTTGTCCATATGGCAATATTAGTTGGTGGTTAATAAATATACTATACATCTTTCATTGTGCCACCAGCTGGCACAATAAACAACAGACGTATGGCTCACATTTGGGCTTGTGGCTTGGCTCCGGGAAGGTTTATGGTATTGGAAATACTTGTAACAAGTAAGTACTGAGGTTATATCATATAAAAGGCTGAATGGAATAGTTACTTAAGTTAACCTCATAATGTAATGACATCATACAAATCCACGTCCCTATCGGGCGAGCCAATACAACAACATTCGTCTTGGAAGACGCACAAGTATTTTACAAGGTATTTTCTAGGAAAAAAAGTGCGTCTTGTAAGCCGTAAAATACGGTACTTGTGCCATGCTATTCCCAGATTGACCATGGAAAATTGAAGGCTGGCATTTTTGACGGTCCTCAAATCCGTCAGCTCATAAGAGATCCAGAGTTTGGAAAGTCAATGAACGAAGTGGAACTGGAAGCGTGGAAGGCTTTTGTTTTGGTTGTAAAGAATTTTCTTGGCAACAAGGCGGCCAGGAACTACACAGAACTTGTCACAAATATGCTTTCAGAACTCTCGGATGCAGCATGAGCATCAAAATGCATTACTTACACTCACATATGGATCAGTTTCCTGAGAATCTGGGATCAATGAGTGACGAGCAAGGATAAAGATTCCATCAGGACATGAAAGAGATGGAGACCAGATATCAGGGACGCTGGAATGCAGTTATGATGGCAGATTACTGTTAGACTCTGAAGAGAGACCTCCCTGCCGGTCAGCATTCTAGGAGTTCAAAGAAACAGAAGTTCGAGCTCTGAATTTTGATCAATGAAGACGTAATATCCAATTTACACGTTATTACCTTTTTCAATGTTTACTATTAAATGTTCGCTAATCATTTTTTGTAAAATGTACTTAATACATTGTGTTCTATAACGACTTCTTTCTCTTAAAAACCTATTTCGGATGAAAAATAAAAAATAAATCAACCGATAATGTAACAAATGTTATCGATTTTGTAAGAAAATCAGATTTTTTTTATAATCGGCTAAGCACAAAAACCTGACCTGATACAAAGAGACTGATGTCCTTTTCGTATTCAGTGCATCGAAATTAGCCTAAATCAGTTGAAAAAAACTGAGACTACTTACAAAAAGTTTTTTTTTTGTTGACCAGTGAATTATTATTTAGCTCTGTGGTGAGGGTTGCAGGAATATTATCACCATATTCTAGGGTTGCCATACGTCCGGATTTTTTCGGACATGTCCAGAATTCAGGTGTCAAAATCTGTGTCCGGGGAATTTTTTTAAATCCCTTAAATGTCCGGAATTTCAGCTTCCATCAATAACTGTTAAAACACACCACACACATAAACTAGAGTAGACGCATGTGTGTTGGAGTGCTCCGCGAATTTTGCTGAATTCTGCAGAGAGGACGTGCCAAAGTCTAGATATGTATATTGCAGGGGGAAAGTGGGATTTCTAGAGTCCTGTCTCCAAAAAATCAGTACGTAAATGTGTGTATTTAAACTGAAATATGGAAAAAAAGAGGGTGGACGTGCCTTCCTCAAATGTAAACAAACCATCGGTAGTCAGTGGAAGAGTTAGAGAGAAAAGAGGACGCGCTAGAACCACGGTAGAGTGCAGACCTACCTCTCTCAGCCGCAACCACACACGCCACCCCAACCTTATTTACGGTTCGGTGGGTGCCTACAAGTGCCCAAGTGCAGGATTTACTGCAGTATCGAGTCCCGCCGCATCGACAGCCGACGAACGGCAAATGGACTCATGCTGACTGACGACGGCTGTGACCCACCGGCAGCTGCCGCCGCCCACGCTGCCGCCCACATGGACGCCACCACGACGGTCCTGAAACGGACTCGCTCTCTTTCTCCATCGTCTGGTGAGACCAACGAACGTACAGCTAAGTCCACCAAATGCAATGATCGCTCCTTCGCCCAAGTAGCTGCTTCGCCACCCTCACCTAACGCTAGAGCTGTGCCCCCACGCCAACCTCAACCACTGCAACCCTCTTTTTCTAAATATATCATCATCCGCTCTGCTGAGGGGAACAGGTGCTTTATTCATCCTGGTAAAGTGGCCACGGCTATCTACTCTTCCATATTTGGCAAAAAATATGTTGAGAAGACCCTAACCATCACTGGTGGCGGCAGGGGCATAAAATTCGAGGTAGCCAACCTCGAAAACCTCTCTCAACCTCCTGAGTCGGTCACCACGCTGGGGGAGTGGTCTGTTAAATGCTGGGTTGTGACAGACGATGACCCCACTTACATGTTTGGGAGGATATACCCAGTATCCCCCGAAATGGCCACACAGGACATACTCACCAACCTTACCATACTAGACGATGCCCCAACTCAAATCATAGACGTTTTTAGACTCCCAGCTTTTGTCAGGGAAGGGCAGACGATGGCCAATATGGCCATTCGTATTAAGTTTAGAGGGGCCCTCCCTGATAGGATTGCCCTAAACTCTGCAGTGTACCGTGTTAGGCCCCACACCCTCCCTGTCCTCAGGTGCACCCGCTGCCTTCTGTTTGGCCATGGCAACGCCTCCTGCAACGGCAAAAACCGCTGTGGGAGGTGCAGTGGTTACCATGATACCGAGGTTTGTACCCGGCCCGAAACATGCTTTTTCTGTGATGGCAACCACCGCCCCACCTACAGGCAGTGCCCGGCATACCTTCAGGCACTGCAACTACAGCAGCTCCAACATGAGTCTGACCACACTATAATGGAGGTTAAGCGTAAGCTGAGGGGCATCCGCCCAGGGTCTTTCAGACCAACTTCCTCACCAGAGGAGAATACAACACCTCCTCAGGCACCCCCACCTGCACCTGCCCCACAACCAGCCCCTCCCAAGCCACTTAGCCCTAAGGTCACAATAATTCCTTTGGCTGCCCAGGACTGCTCCACCCCTCAACGCCCATCCACTAACCTATGCACACCCCAAACACCCAAATCCTTGAGGGGCCGTCGCTCTCCCAGGCGTCGGCCAAAACCCCCCTCTTGCCCCAGCTCTCCTAGGAGGGATACCCGTTTACAGGAGGTATTCCTTCTCCCCACACCCCTACCACCTCACCCTCTACCCCAACCCACTCCTATCCCACCTCATACTGCTCCTCGCCTACTTCAACCCATTCCTCCCCCACCTCAACCCACACCTCCCCAGCCTGAACTCCAGCCCCATGCCACACAGCCAGCAGCCCAGCAGCCCCTGCCCTCACAGGGCAGTGCATGCCTTGAGCCTCCTACGGCACCTTCACAGGCCCAGCATGCTTCGGGTCTCTCCTTATCTGCCTTCATTATGGGATTAGCACCACTTGCACTTAAATTTATCAATCTTCTCCTAACAGGTTACAGCCTTCAAGAAAGCCTCCTCCAGTGCTTGCCAGGACTATTCTCATTCTTCACATCACTCACGCAGTGAATTCTGTTCTCCCCTCTCACTTCATACTCTGGAATGCCCGGTCCCTGTACTGGAAACTTCCAGTCTTTAAAACCACGCTGTCTTCCTATTCACCTCTTGTTGTTGGTGTCTGTGAGACGTGGCTCACTGACGCATTCTCCCCTTCCTTCCCCAACTATTCTTCTTACAGAGTGGACAGGGGGGCAGGCGGAGCAGGAGGCGGCCTGCTACTGCTTGTCCACCAATCCCTCTCTTCTAGCCTCCTCACTATCACTCCCTATCCCGGGGGCAGACTAGAGTACCTGGGGGTGACTATTACCTTTAACTCAGGGCCCCTTCAGATCCTTTTAATTTACAACCCATGCTTGGATATCTCCCTTCAGGAGTTCCAGCATTTGTTTTCACAGCTTTCCTCCCCAGCCTTAATAATGGGTGATTTTAACGCCCATCACGACTTCTGGGAACCAGCCCTCCCCAGGAGCCGAAGAAACCGTTCGGGTCTGGCCCTCTCGACCTTCCTGGCAGACAGTGCAACTTTCTCTCTCCTTACTCCACCTGGCCTCCCTACCAGGACCAATCCAGTTTCAGGGAACCCCTCTACCTTGGACCTTTGCCTGGGGAATGGCCCTCTCCTCCTCACCACTATAACAACTGGCCCTTACATGGGGAGTGACCACCTTCCTGTTGTCATTTCCTTCCCTTCAATACCAACACCCCCCCCTTCATCACGCAGACCTCGTTGGTCCTTTAAAAAGGGAGACTGGGGCTCTTTTCAAAAAGAGATTAATTCAAAAACTCCTCCCACCATCCTCCCTTCAGAAAGTCAAATTCAATACCTTACAGACACCTTGGTGGATGTAGGGTCCCACCACTTTCACCTCGTCACTTCCCGTCCCTCCCGCTCCTTCCGGATCCCCTGGTGGTCCCGAAGGTGTGCAGCAGCCCTTCAGGCCAAACGACATGCCTTTGACATGTGGCGTAAGAATCCCATCCCTCCCCTTCGCAGTCGCTTCAGACTTTTAGAGGCCCAGTGCAAGCGTGTTATTCTTGATGAGAAACGTTCTGCGTGGGCCTCCTTTTGTGCCTCCCTGTCCTTTTCTTCCTCAGTCTCCCAGGCTTGGTCTTTTTTCAGGAAGATGGTTCACCCTCAGCCCCCTCTTACCTTCCCGTTAACTAGTAACGGTGTCCTCCTTGTCAACAACGTCCAAAAAGCCGAGTGCCTTGCCTCCAACATACACACTGTCCTCGGCTCCCCTGACCCTATACCTCCACCTGTGTTACCTCCTTCTTCACACGGCCACACAATTAGCACAGCTATAACTCCCCAGGAGCTTTCATCAGCTTTACAAGCACTGTCTGCTGGGAAGGCGACGGGGCCGGACAATGTCCCGAATGAGTTTCTTCGCCGCCTCCCAGATCCTCTGATCTTCCTCCTCCTGAACGTGTTCAACGCCAGCTGGCAATCTGGCACGTTCCCTTCTGTGTGGCGTAATGCCATCACAATTCCTATTCTCAAACCTGGCAAGGACCCGTCGGAGGCTTCCTCCTACAGGCCCATCAGTCTACTCTCTAACTTCAGTAAGGTATTAGAACACATAGTGCATGACAGACTAACATGGTGGTTGGAACACAAACACCTTCTTCCCCCTAACATGTTTGGCTTCCGTCCTCACCGGGGCACCCTGGATGCCCTGCTCCAGCTAGAGCACCACATTCAGGAAGGATTTAACCACAAGCAATTCACTCTGGTAGCTTTTCTTGATCTCAAAGGAGCTTTTGACTCCTCTTCACATAATGCCATTATTGAAAAACTTTCCCGCCTGGTACTCAATGGTTCCCCACTCAATTGGGTTCAGTCCTTCCTGTCTTCCAGGTCCTTCTCTCTGGTGATAGGTAACTCCTACTCTAGGTCTTACCCAGTCACCAGAGGTGTCCCACAGGGTTCTCCTCTCAGTCCTCTCCTTTTCAATGTCTTACTTTCAGACTTTCCCTCTTCTCCATGCACACATGCACTCTTATATGCTGATGACATTTCCCTCCTTTCCTCTGCTTCCACTATCCAGGAGGCTCAACTTAACCTTCAACGTGGGCTTGATGCCATAGACTCTTGGACATCACGTTGGGGCCTAACGGTGAGTGCCCAGAAGTCTAGCCTTCTGTGCTTCACCAGAAGGCGAATACCCAACATACCTGTGGTCACCATCAAAGGTTCACCCATTCCCTTCAAAACCCAACATAAGTTTCTAGGTATAGTAGTGGACGGCCCCCGTCTAACCTGGAGCCGTCACATACACTACCTGGTGACCTCATGTCTTAAAAGACTAAACTTAATGAAGTCCCTGGCAGGGGTCAAGTGGGGTGCGGACAGGCATACCCTCCTTCGTTTCTATTGTGCCTATATCCGGAGTCGCTTAGACTACGGATGTGAGGTTTATGGGGCGGCCTCACCTTCACTTCTCCATAAACTGGATGTCATTCAAAACACAGCCATGCGTATAGCCCTGGGAGCTTTCAGGTCCTCCCCAGTCACAGCCCTTCAGGCAGAATCCTCCCTATCCTCACTGTCACACCGACGCTCCACCCTCCTTGTCCGCACCTACACCAAACTTGCATCCTCACCTAGCTGCCACGCCCTCCACTCCTTCCTCCTCCGACAGAGTAGGGCACCACTTCTTGGCCCCCTACCATATCAAGCCCACACACCATTTGTAGAAAGAGCCCTCTCCTTCTTTGCCTCCCTCCGGGTGACCCCCCCCTCCTTTCTCACTCTCGAGAAGACTTCCCCTTTGGGCCCTTGGTTTCCCCTCTCCCCCTTAATATCCTTGACACTGCACACAGACACACAATGGTCAAAGGCACACTGTCCGGTGCAGGGCAGGATAATTTTCAACAACCTCCTGCACACTCACTACCACAACTCCCTCCACATATACAGTGACGGCTCCCGCCTCCCAACACCTCCCTCTGTTGGAGCTGCTATGTATGTCCCAGTACGTAACACTGCCACTGCCTGGAGGCTTCCGGCCTCTGCCTCCATTCTGACAGCAGAACTCTTTGCCATCAGAGAGGGCCTCAGGTTTGCCACCACACTCACCTCCCCTTGCTCAGTCACTCTCTTCTCAGACTCCCTCTCAGCCCTCCAACTCATCCGGCACCACCGCCCCAAAACACACCACTCCCTCTGCTTCACCATTCACCACTTTCTTCTCCAACTGTCCTCTTCTGGCTTCTCCATCCACCTTCAGTGGGTCCCCTCACACGTCGGCATCATGGGTAATACAGTGGCCGACAGAGCGGCAGCGGAAGCACACTCCCACCCCTTCCCCATACACCTCCCCACTGACCAGACTGACTCACTGACTAACCTCCACACAGCCTGTAGACTACACTGGGACACAGACCTGACTAACGCCCTACAGTACACCTCACTTGGACGCATTAGACAAGACACACGACACCACTGGTGGACCTACTCCCCCAGCCGTGCCCTTGACACTGCCGTCACCAGACTCAGAGTTGGACACAGCCGCCTAAACTCCCACCTACACAAGCTGGGCATGACTGATGACCCCCACTGCCCTTGGTGCCCTACACAACCAGACACCCCAGAACACCTCCTACTTCACTGTCCTCGTCACCACTCCCACCGCATGGCACTCCTTCACTCACTGTCGTCTCTCCACATCCGCAGACCAACAATAACAGACATCTTAGGTGGCTCTCAAGATCCTGGCCTGGCCTTCAAAGTACTCAAACACACCAGGACCTTCCTCCAAAGGACAGGTCAACTCAACAGGATCTGATCCACTCATTCATCTGCAACCTGCACTTTTGGGGCACTAGAGGCTGTGGCACCACAGCCTGCACGGGCCCATCAAATTCCCAAGAAGAAGAAAAGAAGAAGTTAGAGAGAAAGTGTTATCATACGAGTCTCCTATACCAGCAGCTAGAAAGATGGATTCAGGTGATGAAGGGGAGTTTTCTGGATTTGAAGATGAGAAAGATGATTTGGATGGAGTGTTGCAGAGACAAGACCAACTCAGTAAAGAAAACGGGGATTTGAAGAGAAGGTGTGAAGAATGTGAGACTGTTGTGGATGGATTAAGGAATGAAAATGAGGCTTTGAAGGTCAAATGTAATGAGTATGAGGGCGCCATTCAGGACATGAAGGACAAGATGTAGGTGGGTGCTGGAGGGATGGAAGGGGGAGTTAACGAGGCTAAGTTTGAAGAGCTGAAAAATGCTTGGAAGCAGTTAAAAAGAGATCGAAAAAGTAACTTTTAAGGAAGTGATAGAAAAACAAATTCAAGAGCAGACCAAGGACACAGTGATACAAGTCATAAAGGAGAAGGAAGGATTAGTTAGGGACACGGTCGAGAAGAAAAAGTCTATGGTCATTTTTGGACTACAAGAAAAGAAAAATCCAGTCAAGATGGCGAGAGAGAAAGAGGAGAGAGAGATGGTGAGAGATATTGTAACATTGGTTCAAGATGAAGAGCAAGGTCTGGAACGACTGGAGCCACTGAATTATAGACCTGTGTCGTTGACTAGTATTGTGGGCAAGTTGTGTGAAACGGTTATCAAGGAAAGATGGGTAAGCTATTTGGAGGAGAATAAGGTGATAAATGAGAGCCAATTCGGATTTAGAAAAGGTAGATCTTGTGTGACGAACTTGCTGAGTTTTTATACGAGTGATCGATGAAGTGCAAGACAGGGAAGGCTGGGTGGATGCAGTGTACTTGGACATCAGGAAAGCATTTGACAGAGTCCCACACAAAAGACTGTTGTGGAAGATGAACCATATGGGAGGAGTGAAGGGAGTAGTGCTGGATTGGATGACAGATTATCTAAAGGTTAGAGAAATGAGAACTGTGATTAGAGACAAATTCAGAGTGGAGTGTAGTAACAAGCGGAGTACCACAGAGATCAGTGCTGGCACCCATCGTGTTCCAGATATATGTGAATGATATGCTGGAAGGCTTGAGTAGCTATATAAACCTGTTTGCAGATGATGCAAAGCTGATGAAGGTAGCAAAGAGTAAGGAAAATTGTAAGGAGTTGCAGACAGATGTGGATAAGATTCATGAATGGAGCCTGAGGTGGAAATTGGAATTCGATGCTAAAAAGTGTCATGTGTTGGAGATGGGGAGGAGTAAAAGAAGACCCACATGGGATTACAAATTGGGGGACAATTTAATAACAAAAAGTAAAGAAGAAAAGGATCTGGGAGTGATTATTCAAGACACCCTGTCCCCGGAAAGGCATATAAATGGGATATTTGGCTCAATGTATGGGTTGTTAACAAATATTAGGATGGCGTTTCACTATCTAGATACAAGTATGATGAAGAAAATTATAACCACCATGATACGGCCCAAGTTGGAATATGCAGCGGTGGTGTGGTCACCACATATGAAGAAAGATATAAGGAAATTGGAAAGGATTCAGAGAACAGCTACAAAGATGGTGCCGGAATTGAAAGATCTAACCTATGATGAGAGATTGAGAGAAATGAGTTTGCCAACATTGCAGGAGAGAAGAGAAAGAGGAGATATGATTACAATGTACAAAATGGTAAATCACATAGAGAAGATTGACAGACAGGATTTGGTGATGGTAACTGGAGGTGTGGACAGAAGAACGAGAGGGTATTCTAAGAAGATTGTGAAGAGTCAGTATTTGAGGGATATCAGGAAGTACAGTTTTCCTCATAGAACGGTGGATATGTGGAATGGCTTAAGTGAAGAAGTTGTCACAGCAACCAGTGTGCATACATTTAAGGAAAAGTTGGATAAATATAGTTATGGAGACAGGACATAATGAGCCTTGCTCGAACCCTGTAAATTACAACTAGGTAAATACACACACACACACACACACACACACACACGCACACACACACACACACACACACACACACACACACACACACACTTATGTTTGTGGTTTGTGAGAGGTGTGAGGTTGAGAGAAAGGCCACGAATTGAATGAATGGTTGGTGTGAAGAGAGCAAAGAAGAATGTTTGTGAGTGATAAAAGTGAATGGATGCAGCCTCAACGATCTTTGGAGGAGGTTGGTGCACATTTGGTTTGATCCATTATTCAGATCAGATTTAAGGAAGGAGAGAGTCTGCGTGTGAAGTGACGGGTAAACCAGCTTTTGATTTCGGCCCCTGACACAAAAATAATCTCCAGCCCTACTGCATAACTGACCAACACACAGTTAGGGAAGAAAGACTGATCACTTTTCCTTTAGGGGACTCGGATAAGTGAGATGGGTGTGAAATGAAAATAAAAAATTAACCACCAAAGGAGTACGAATGAGTTACCTGAGAAAAGCCTATGGTGGAAAAAGAGATGGTGAAAATAATGAGTGTGTATGACAAAGATGGTTTGGCCAGATTGAAAGAATCATGAAGAGTGAAATGATAAAGTGAGTGTATATAAATATGGTAGAGGCAGTGGTTGCACGAGGATGACCCCTATGCAGTGGGATGACAAAGTGCTAGATAATGTAAGAGAAAGGGGAGGGATGAAATTAAGAGGATTAGTGCATCAAAGGAGCATCCTAAGTACTGGAATAAATGGATACTTTTCTGCTATGTTCACACCTTAGGAGCATTTGTATGAACATACGTCATATAGATAGATAGATAGATAGAACAATAGATAGATTGATAGATATAGTTAATTAGTTATCTCAATGTTAAAAAACTGCACATCATGGCTTCTTAAAAATACAATGAAGCTTTAAAAAATAGCATTATGAGACACCCTTTAAAGTAAGAACTACAATAGATCAGCAAAAAAAAAGTTCAACAATTCACTGGTAATTACATAAAAAATAAATCAACAATGAGGAAATACAGCCTCTACTTACCTCGTATGTACATGCAAATGGTCTCTGGCCTGTGTGGATTCTCATGTGTGCTTTCAACCTACAAGGCTTGTCAAACTTTTTGCCACAGCCAGTCCACTGGCATCGTAACTCTTCCTCTTTATGGTGGCTGCGCATGTGTGATGTCAGAGAGTTTGGGGTGAAGTAAGACTTGCTGCAACCATCTACACCACATCTGAAGACAAAATGGAAAAAAAAAATAATAATTTCTCACACTTGTGATGGCATTTAAGAAAATTACCATATGTAAGACTCATTTCATTGGAAAAGGAAATAAAAATAAAATAATAATCAGATAAAGGAGGCTGGCCAAGGGAAAAAACAATATAGCAAAACAATATCCCACTCACACAGCCACTCCCAAAAAGTACTTAGAGTAAGTGCAAAAAGAATGGGCAAATACTTTTTTTAAAGCATCTTGATACTCCTATCTTCAAAGTATCCAAGTCGTAGGAAGATAAAAAAAAAAACTGAATAAGCAGATTTCCAGTCAAATTAAATCTCCCTATACATAAACTTCTACAGTACTTACTATAAAATTATGTTCTTACATATACACGCTTTCACTCACATTTTCATAAAATAGTAATTGTCATCACTCCAAATCAGACAGAAGATCCACTCACACATGCACTCAACCACTCACTTATAAGGAGCTTCAACATCCTTATGTGTCTTCATGTGGACTTCTAGCTCACGCCGAGTGTGGTATGCTTGGGAGCACTCAGGCAAGGCACACAACCAGCTTTTGGGACGCTGATGTAGCCGCAGGTGTGTGTTGAGGTTGTATATGGTGGTGAACCTCCTGTTACAATTGTTTTCAGTACACTGGAGAAATAAGAGTGGTAAGCAGTCAATAATTAATTTAATCAATATTGGTTTATTTTTGCTAATCAATGAAAGATGAAGTGACATGGATGTGGACAGCAGGATTACAGGTCAATATTAGGGTAAGAGGTTTTGGTTTAAGGATATGAATAGAGTGACTGTTGCATAAACATTTAATTTGTCTTATTCTTTCTATTCTTGCATGTGGTTCCAACATTTCCAACAAATATTTGAATAACATAGTTTCGTTCAATGATGTTTCATTATAATGTATAATGTTGAGAAGAAAAAACACACATTGTTGTAGGATCTAAATTTACAGTGTACATTGGAAAAGTAACTTCTGAAAATCCAAACATTTCATCACACCGTATTTGATACAAATTTTACTTTAGAAAACTGTTTGGTGCACTGCTGATGCCTGTGGTCACAAAAAAAAAAATAAATAAAATAAAAAATAAATATATATATATATATATATATATATATATATATATATATATATATATATATATATATATATATATATATACAGTAGAACCTTGCAGTACGAGTGCCCCATTGTACAAGTAATTTGCTTAACCCGTGGAGTGCACAATAGGGGTTTCCCATTCCATCCCTAGGTGCGCAATTATGAGCCCAAAATGAACATTTCTTTTTAACTTTTTTTTTCAAAGTGGAAGTGAAGATACCATATCTGGGCATTGTCTAGTGATAAAAAAAAAAATCTCCCATTAATTTATTTGTAGTAACATACATAAAAGCAAATGTGAGGCTGCAGCTAGATAGTGACTCTCAACCTTGGGATAGTAGTGGGAAAGTATGGAGGGGTTTATGAGACTAAATATTATCATTATGTGCTATTTTGATGTAAATATATACAATGTACGTATTGCAAATTATACATATTACATAATCAATGAATGCCTGAAATTAATCAGCTTCCCCAGTATTGTCATCACAAGGCCTGTCATCTGTCAATCCTGATCTGCAATTATCAAAATTATGAATGTCTGGCTCAAAATGATGCTCGTCAGTCCACACCAAGGGAGCGAGTGTTGCATCACGTGGCACCAATGTTGCTTCTCCCTGCTCCTCATCCTCCAACTCCCTTTCACTCACTTGTGTTCCCTCCTCACTGGAATCACTTCCAATGGCCCCGCTTTCATTGTCCACGCATTCATCCTTACTATCATCTTCAGACAGTGATGACAACTCCTCCTCATCAAAAAACAAAGGTAGGAATTTTGAAGGAGTCAGGTTAGCTGTGGGAGGCTTTGGCCATGAGTCAGGCAGTAGTGGTGGTGGTGACCAAGTGGTTGCCACCTGTGTCTATTTTGTTTGCTCACTCTCCTTCTACGTGTTATTCGTGATGTTGATGGTTGAGGTTCATCTACTCTTTCATCATCACTGGATTCATTCACAATTAGTATACGCTTTACAACACGTTTTTTTTGGCATAACACTTCCAAGGCTGCGCGTACACTCAGGTACAAAAGTGTGCAATGGTGCATTTCCCTCCATCCTATCCTGAGGATAACTTTTGATTAAGTGATGGCTGCCAGGTGAAAATTAGTCAATAGGCATCCCAGTACATACCAACGATGCCCATTCGTCAGTACAAATGCGCAAACTTTTAAGAGAAATTATTGAAGTTCCTACAGCCTGAGCTGTGGCTCGCACTCGCACGCTCTCCAGCCTGAGCTGTGGCTCGCACTCTATGGATTAACGAGCTGCGGCTTATGAGTATTTTTGTCTTGAAATACGAGTGGATATCTGCAGTACAAGCAAGATTTCTAATAGCCAGTTGGCACTGAGCTCCACTGAGATCCACTCCCCCAACAGTAACAGCCTCCGCTATCACACTCCACATGTTCATCTCATTGAGGCAACATCGCAATCGTTTTGTTTGAGTGATTTTTCTTGGTTTTGTGGCTTTTTTGTCCTAATTAATTGTGTTAGCCATGAAGATAGAAGAAAGTTTGTGCAAAGCATAGTGCTTATAAGAAGAAAAAGATTATTACAATAGAGTTGAAGAAGGAAATAATAAAAAACCATGAGAGGAGTGTATGTAGTGGACTTAGCAAGCCAATAAGATGGAAGCATATCGACAATATGCACTTTTTCTTTTAAAACACACAAAAAAGGTTTTTGGGTGTATTATAATTTTTCCTTTTTTCCTTATCAAACTTGTTTACTGTACTTTTAAGACCAATTTTAATGAAAATAATTCAGCCATTTTAATAATTCTAAAATTCAAATGATGTAAATACAGTAAAACCTTGATATAACGAACCAATTGGGGCAGGAGCGTCTGACGTTATATCCGATAATTCGTTATATCCAAAGTTCGGTAAAAAAATACCAAACGAGTTCGCTATATACGGGGTTTCGTTCGTTAAGACGTTAAGAGGAGTCCTCAAAGCCATTTCTCAGTAGGTAGTACTGTAGGTAGTAGGTACGTAGTAGGTAGCAAGTGGCAAGAGCACGAGCGCGACCAACCCTTCACAGTGAGAGCTAACTGTGAACTGAGTGGCGTGCGCGTCGGCGTGTTTATGTTCAAACAAAGTGAAGAGTTCGGCCGGCTCACCCCACACCTCGGATATAACGAACTTTAATTTTTTATATCCGACTTGGTTCAGCCAGGAAATGACGTTCGTTATATCCGAAATTCGCTATAAGTGGGTTCGTTATATCGAGGTTTTACTGTACCGGAGATGAGGTACCTCTGGGGTTGAGTAGGTATGGTGAGTTGATTCAGAAACTAGAGGTGGCTTCATAAATCCATAAACACTTCAGTCTAAATCTTCTTTGATGGGTTCAACATCAGCAATTGCAATGTCTTCTACCTCATCTGCAACATCAATGTTGTGGATTGCGATCAAAGTGACAAAGCCTGTTGTTATTCATTGTTTTGGACGTTGTAAATTTTCTTGAGAAGTTCTTGAGATTGTCAAAGAGGGGTATTGCATATTTTAGTTCAGGGACATCCTGAATGAATTTCTGAAGTCATTTTTTCATGCCACTGCAGTCTGTGATAGTTTTGGACAGCTTTCGGT